>WAAE01006388.1:0-74976 GCA_013400495.1 Nicator chloris | reverse complement strand
AAAATGACTTCTAATAATTTATAGCTCCTATTGATTTTGCTGGAACGTTTCAACAATAAGGCAGAGCACAGGCCTTTGACTTGGATAAATTCCATTCAGGTCAGTGAGGTGTTTGCTGAAACAACCTGTCCTTCAACCCTCACTTTGTGGGTTTTGACCACGGCATGCATTTTGGAGCTCAAAAGAATGTGGCAACATGAGCATTGCTCTTGCATGTGCTCTAATTCATAAACCTTTGTGTGACTGAAATTTTGGTGTAGGTTTTTACTCTTAGCCAAAGGATTGTTGCTCATTGTCCTGTGCAATGCAAGTTCATCAAGAGTAGGAGATTTATTGAGGGAAATGCCCTGATTTGGAGTTATAAGAATTAACCAACCTTAGGTTTAGAGGTCTCTCTGAAAAGAAAGTATTTGAAAGAAGATTTGTCCAATCCCAACTGAAAAAATAGCAACAAAGAAAAGGCATTTAACTTTTTTAAACTAAGACCACAAAAATTATGAAAGGGAGCATAGTTTTAAAAATAAAGCCACTTTTTACAACGTGATTTCTTAATTTTCACACTGTTCCCTTTATTTTTCACTACAAATAATTTGAGGGCATTTAATGTTATCAAATGAAAAATAAAAGGGTTTCGCTGTAATTTTCTTCTCAGTTCTACTCCTTCTGCTGCTTTATAAAGTGTTTCGATATATCTGGATGAGAAGGACTACACCACTACTAAGCATTTTTTAAACAAAGAAGCCACAGATCAGTAGCATACACTGCACCAACTCCTCTAACAAACCAGCAGTTCTGTGAGATGCAGGGATATGGAAAAAAAAAGTGATAATTCATATTATGTGATTGTCTTCCTCCAGTGCATGGCATAATTCTGATTGAAATTACTGGCAGTACTTTGTGTGCATCAAAGGAAAAACAGCTCCAGGAACTGACATCCTGTGAAATGTGGAAGAGCTATTATAGGCTGGTGGTTCAATACAGTGGTTTCTGAAACCTTCCTGACAAAACCCATAAGCTTTTTCTGGGCGGTAATGCTCAATTCTGTGACCAAAGATGGTCAGCAGACCACCTATGTTTTCTATTCAAATTTATGACAGCTTTTAGCATGTGCAAAGATTCAAAGAGCAGGTTTCAGACAATAATCCTTTTTAGGGCCCCATTCTTCTCATTTTACTTGTTAGGAACAAAATTAGATCCAAGGGTGTTACAAGAAAGCTGCTAGCTTTCTAAGCCTTTAAAAATATGTATGCATTGCACATTTTTTCTCTGAGTACATCTTTTATTATGCACTGAAATAAATAGGTAAAATTAGGCAAGTTTTGATAGAGCCATGAAATTGCAGCTGAGAAGTCCTGGATTTTCCTTCCTGTTACAACCTGCTTTTAAAGATAAGATGGTTGTGACTCTTCATTTTAATTATATAGCAGGCACTTTGTTTTAGCCAGGAATTTTTTTAAATGTAATTCATTAAAACTAAAACACAGGTATGAATAAAATTATTTTCTGTTTCCAATCTCTTGATATTTGCAGCTATTATTTGCATATATGCTAAGGAGAACAAGCTTGGCCAACAAAGTTTCTTTACGGTGGTAATGTTTTCCCATACAAATTGTCCCTTTAAGCAAAGTTGATCAAATATTTACAGGATTCCCATCTATCTATGTATAAAAATTGAGGTAGGCCCACGCTTCCATAATTATTACAAACAGTGGCATTCATCAGTAAGTGATCTCAAAGTGTTTTATACAGAGTATTGGGTTTAAAGTTGCACTGAGTATTCTTGTTAGAGCTTTATAGAGAAAAAATTGTAGGTGGAGAAGACTTAGTCCTGCAACGTTCTGTTTAATAGTGCTGGAAGACTAAAGCCTTTGGAACCTTTCAGCATTGGTGTGAAGGGTGTAATTCCACCAAGCCTTACTCATGCCAATATCTTTTATCTTTGGGGCTGGTAATATTGACCCAGCTTGCCAGTTAGTGTTAAACAGCAAATGCTTTGTAGCGATTTGTCCAAGGCTGCACTTTGAAAAACTGTGGCAGAGGCAGGTGTAGAAGTTCCTTATTTTCCATACAACCAAGAGGATTCTAGGATCATGTTTTAGGGAGGGTGTGGTAGCTCACCTGACAGTCTAGCCATTAATCATCACAACAGGTAATTGATATTGCATTGTCACTGGATGAGAGGTGTGCCAGTAAAATGCAGATAGCTGTCCCTACTTGAATGCTTCCCCAAAAGTCTGTTTCCTGTACATGAATCCCCTATATTTGTCCTTCAGAAAAGAATGGAATGTATATATCATCTATATCATCAGATTTTCTCTCTCGTTAAGTTAATTACCTTTGGCTTCTGTAGTAGCCTAATTTTTCTTGCCCTATCAATGGGCCTGCTGAAAGAAGCACAACACAAAGGGTTTTATCTGTGTTATTGATTGGCTAGAAAGTGATGTGTTTGCGACTATTGGAGCTTCTCCAGTGCGTATTTATTTACATTGGGGGAAAAAAAAAATCAGTATTACTTGGGAAAAAAAATAACTAAAACTTTCATTTAACATTACAAAAGAGAGTATTGCTTAATCCCTGAAGTAGGAAATTGCTTTTCTTCATGATCCATTGCTTTCATACTGTTTCTGGCTGCTGGTGCAGAAGGAAAGAAAAACTGTGTTCTCACTCTGTTTTCAGCATATCTATTTTCTTATCCTCTACCAAAAAAAAAAAAAATTGGCTGCTAATTTGTTTTTGAAGTAAATACAGGGAGGGGAGAGCCTGAGTATGAAAAGATGTTTTTGTCTCAAACGGGCATTTGCAAATATGGAAGCAGAGTAAAACTTTATGTGGAAATCTGAAAAGAGGAGATTAAGGATTTGAAGTAGTATATCAAAGCTGAAATATATGAGCTATTGCTGTTCTTTGAGATGCCATTATGGTTTTATACCTAAATTCAGCAGCATGCTCCCAGAAGATGAATGTTGCTAAGGAATGTTTTTTTTCTTGTGTTCTGATCTTGTACATATACAAAGAAAATGGCAATTAGAAGCAAAACGCATAGCTGACTGAAAATGATGGTATTTTGTTTCACCTTGCTTAAGACTCATTCTTTTTTGTTAAAAGCACCTATTGTTGTGTTGCTTCTAATATGCACTACAAAAATATAATGTGTTACAGCTTGGTGCTGGAAAATACAAATGTGCTGTAACTAAGGAGTGATTGTCTAGCTTTGGAAGTTGCAGCGCTTAATTAATGATTCCCTGACATTGTCGGGACAGGTCACACAATGGAATTTAGAGTAATTTTAGGTTACCAGCAGTGGTTTTAAATTTTGCCCTAGGAACAGCAGTAGAAGTTGTATTTTCTCTTTTCCTATCAGTGGTGTCTCTTGTTTCCTTTTTAAATCTGATTGCTTTCTTTTTTTTTTTTTAATCTATTTAGTCTCGCAAACCATAATCAGAGGTTATGCCAGTAAAATAGCAGTCTGAATATAATTGTGATGGCAAGTTTTTGAGACTGGTATCTCACAGAAGAGGTACACATACGTTTCATTTTGAGTTTTAGCTTGTGCTAGCTATATGAGGAAAGTAGCAAGACCACACCATATGCCTAATAAAAGCTTCATTAGAAAGGCATTAGTAGATTAATCCAACTTACTCTGCGGTTTATTTTATTTAGAATGTAATAAGGTAAGTTCATTAGTTTGCAGACTTAATGTTTTCTACTGTACCTCAAAGCAACCAGTAACAATTCCACTGAGATTCCCCAGATCTCGCTAACACCTGTCAAGATAAACACATGGCTCTCTGGGGGAATCACCTTGGCAACATAACTGAGGGAATCTAGAAAAAAAAGTAAGTCTTTCACACACAAAAGAGTGTTACACAGTCTAAACTTGATTAATGATTTTTCACATGCCTCCGAGGTCATATATCTCTTTAAAGTAGGAAAAAAAAGTCAAATCAATCTCCGAAGAACAAATATTTTGGAATGTACAATACTGCATCTGAAATGTATTTTAAAGAACTTGAAGGATGTAGAATAATTGTGCAATTTGAATTGAGCCTCAGAAAGGCTGTCTGAGACCAGCAATTCGGTCTCCATCCCCCTAGGGCTAATATATTAGATTACAAGGATTATTGTAGTGGCAGTATTTGTGCTACTACATTTAAGATTATGTCAGCATTTTCATTTCAAACCTGTATGTTCAGAGGTTCATAGCTCAGCTCTAGGAAATTTGCTTGGCGTTACAAATGTGTTCTGCACAACGGTGACACTTTTTTTTCTGGGGGAAAGAAAAAGAATAAAGAAAGACGCTTAAAGCTAAATAAGTATTTGGACATTTTCAACTTATGACTGCCAAAAGTTAATGTCGTCTTCTTGCAACTCTACTTTTTAAATTCAGTTACTTCTACAGCTGACTTGTAACACTACTGCTGTCTGGAGTCTAAACCAATGTATTGCACTGGACAAAGAGTAGATGGCTGCATCTTATCCCTTTCTTTGCCAAGATTGAAGCAGGACTAACGTGTTCAAGGAAGGCAGGAGGTGGAACTTCACTGTACATCCTCTCCTCGACCCAGGTCAGAAAAATGAGGGGTGTTGTGTGATGTTCATGAGTCATAATGAGATATCTTAGAAATCCTGCCAGGAAACCCTGCTTAAAAATGCAGTCCTGACTTTAGGTGCTCCATAAACACCATTTAAGACTCCCTTGGCTACCAGTGAGCTTCCTACAAAAAAAAAAAAAAAAAAAAAAAAAAAAAGGCAAAAAAAAAAAAAGCAATCAACTTTGCCTTGCAAGGTCTTTTAACTCAATTCTTTTAACTCAATTTCCCCATTTTTGTGGCTGTTGCACTGAGTCTATTGTGAGGTTTCCTTGACATAGCATTCAATATCTCAGCATTTGTGCACCATGGTAAACAATATCAAGGGCTGCAAACAACTCTGTAATACACACACTTTTCCTATTTCTGGAGGCCTTTATCAACAAACAGGTTTTGCATATGCTTCATATTCTTGTACTGATACAAAACTGCAGAATACTGGGTTCTGTTATTGGCATTTGTCATCAAACTTCTTGATGACTAATTAACAAGCTATTTTTGTGGTGGCTTGCTTTTTGTCCCTAGCTGGAGTATTTGCTGAGGAGTTCAAATCAGTACCATTGAAGCTGTAGCAGGGATCTCTCTTTTCTGTGGCAATGCAGTGCCAATTCCTCTAGCAGCATTGGGAGGAGTCAGACTTTTGCAGGTTCTGCAGCAGCAGCCTAATTGCCCATAGAATTACCCACTCATGTGGTAGCCCAGAGAACACGGCTAGAGACCCTTTGCTACAGGATTACAAATTTCCTAAATGTATATATACAGGTGAACTTGGCCTTATTCCTGTGGCTTTAGATTGGAGTCAAAGGGGGAAGCTACACAAAGTGTCAGCAATCTTTTTCCAAGGTAAACTAAAAAAACAAACAACAAAAAACCCAAACAAACAAACAAAAACATTAAGTGGCATCGCTGCACTGGGAGCCAGCAGAAGCCAACCCTGAGGGGATTCTGAGCCATACTCCTCAAGCCAGCTTGAACCACAGCTCATTCAAGTAAGAATGGACAAACCTGGCAAAGTGCCCCAATGACTTATGGACCAATCAGTGCTATTTCAGATGAAGAGGGACCTTCTCCTCAAAGTCAAAATTCCCCAGTGCAAAATGTTCTCCTCGAGCCCCTTCTGTTCTAAATTAAAAAGATCTGGCTTATGTGCATGTCTTCAATGAAATGAAATAAAATTAAAATCAGCTTGATTTTGACAACAAGGAATAGAGAGAAAGGGATTACTTTATACACAGAGAGTCAGGAAACATTCATAACGAAGATTTAAGCCAATCTGGATGGACAGAAAGACTTATTAATTGTACCAGGATTTGTTTTGAACTATGCACAGAGAGAGAATAGCTACAGTACAGAGAAAGCAGCCTCAGTATTTCCTTTGTAAACTCCCCTTTGTCCCATGATTACCAAAATTTTGAATTTCTCTGCACTTTATGGTTGCACAAATACTCCATTGATTCCCCTGGGATCATATTTTTTACCTTCTAAGTCTTCAAGTAGTTCATATGATAAAATTTGTTGGCATAAAGTAAACAGTTTCTGCCCTAGGTTATGTAGGGTTAGGACACAAACTGGACATGAATGACAGGCCTTGCTTCAGTGTCTTGCAATTAACTGACTTTTGAAAGGAACATTCTCTGCTGTTTAAAAGAGGAAAGTTACTGCCTCCACTGTTACTAGACATCAGTAAAAGTACTGGGAAATACAGTGTATAGGTCATTAAATTCAGCAGTGTTTATAGTGGAAAGAGGAAACCATAGCTTGACTGTTTTCTTCTCTAAGCCTCCGTTGGGCTGGACAGACATGAATTCTGGTCTGTTTAATTGTAATCACAGAATGTCCATGTGTTTTCAAAGTAAGGGAGAGTCCAAGCCTAGTAGTGGGGAAAACCTGTAATGTAAAACATTGGTAGTTTTACATAGTAAAACTAATTAATACATAGTATTAGCTTTATAATTATTACATAGCATTCTTGTAATACGAATACAGATTTATGGAGGTGTTTTGGGTTGAGTTTTTTTGTTTGCTTTTTTAGTTTTTTTATTGTTATTATTATTATTTTGCTGAACAGCAGTTGAACTTCAGGAGTTTAAGAGTGGATGTTACAACACTAAGTTCAGGATTAACTAGAGGTGGCCAGAGGAGCCTGGTTGCATAAGGTGGGACTTAAGCAAAATGAGCCCTGAATTTGACTGACAACATCTGCTGGCCTCAGGCATGGTCTGCACTTCAGTTTTGCTGTTGTTACTGAAGTTGTCCATCATAGCTGATTTATCTGTACTGTTGCAGAGAGATATGTTCATACCAGCTAGAAGTATCTGATTTTATTTGAGGAAGTAATATAAACTTTACATCATGGGAGTACTTTTTTTTGTTTGTATAAATTTTCTTTAGGAGCATTTGGTGTTTATGGCATAATTACACTAGAACAAATCAGGAAGATATGTGTTCTTACAATAAGGATATTCTTGCTCAAAAAATTTAGGAGCCTACTGGTATTAACAGAGTTCAGGTGGAAATACCTTGATTAAAAGTCACATTTACTACCAATGTGACCTGTACAGGGTAAGTGTTAAATGGGACTAACTTCACTGAGCTAAGTTCTTGAGTTACTAAAAACTACCTTGTGAACACTAGAGTTCATTTTCACATTTTATTTACTATGCCTTTAATAATGTGGAACATTTATTTGTTTACAGAAACTCTTGTTTATTGCCTTCTTTTGTACTACTTCATTTTTGAGTGAACTTTTACAGACTGATACTGGCATGTTGATTGTGTTGGAGGTACAATTCTATGTCCTTGGGGATTAAAACCAGGTTATTTCAACTTCAGTTAGTCCTCAGCTAACAAAAAATCATACTTTTATGTCAGCAGGGAGTAAAAAAGGCAAGCATTTTAAATAAGAAATGCTGCTTACCTTCGATTTTCATCATGATTACTTGCAGAAGCTTTTAACTTACTTGTCATTAAAAAGCCTAACTCTAACTGCCAAAATACCCAATTAAACTTTTTAAATAAAATCACAGAATCATGGGACCTTTTAGGTTGGAAGAGACCTCCAAGATCACCATTAACCTAGCACTGTCAAGGCCACTGAATCATGTCCGTAAGTGCCGCACAGAAACTTGGAAGGGTTTGGGCTGAGAGACACCTTAAATATGATTTTGTTCCAACCCCCTGGCCATGGGCAGGGACACCTTCCACTAGACCAGGTTTCTCAGAGCTCCATCCAGCCTGGTCTTGAACACTTCCAGGAATGGGGCATCCACAGCTTCTCTGGGCAAACTGTTCCAGTGCTTCATCACCCTCACAGTAAAGAATTTCTTCCCAATATGTAATCTGAATCTCTACAGGTCTTTTTAAATACTTCCAGGAATGATTAATTCACCACTTCCCTGGGCAGCCTGTTCCCTCTGGGCAGCCTGTTCCAGTGCTTGACAACACTTGTAGAAATTTTTCCAGATATCCAATCTAAATTTTCCCTGTCATGACTTGAGGCCATTTCTTCTTGTTCTATCACTTGTTACTTGAAGAAAGAGGCCAAAACTCACCTACAACCTGCTTTAAATCAAAACACGCAAAAAGTATAAGTATGTGACTACCAGTATTTGCTTCAAATTGGAAAGAAGTTTTATTAGCTTGGTGAAAACACAAAAAAAAATTGAGCAAGAGAGGATTTTACTGGAATGTCCCTCTTTTGCCTTCCTGTCTTCATCTTGCTTTCATACACACTTCCTTCTACACTTCCTAGTATTCTTTTAATTTTCAATTTTTTAATATTTTCTGCAAATTAATTCTCTCCCATTTCTCACCCTTGCACTGCATTAGATCACCTTTCTCCCCTGTGAAACTTGGATAGCCCTCTCTTGTTTGTGGTTCAGAGTGCAGAGCCAGAAAAATGTTAAGCACTCTTAAAAATAGAGTTGCTACACCCGAGGTGCTGATCACATTACCAGATCCAGAAAGAGATTCCTACTTAGAGGGCAGCCACCCCATTCACACTTTAATAGGGCACTTTTAGTTTGATGCCTAAATAGTTTTGTGAGGATTTGCCCTTTGATGCACTCAACTCTTGGTTTAGATGCACAGAAGCAAAACTATCCATTAAGTTAAGGGTCCCTAAGTAGTGTTTAATATCACAATGTAGCACCTAAAAATGATCCATTATAATCTATCTGATGAAGAAAAAAACTTCACTAAGTAGTCTCCAGGCACAGATTGAAACTAGAAACTTCAGTGGCAGTTGTGTATGTGCACTGCATAAATAGTACATATTTAATAAAGTACAGCACTTAAAAACCCTTTTTATCCTCAGTAAAATATTAAATGAAGTACCTTGGAAGTACCTAAACATTTTATTCATTTGTCCTTGTTTTTTAAGCACTTTATTAGGCCTCTCTGGCACAGTAGATGGCAGATGGAACAAAAATTTAGATTAAGGTACTCAAACTACAAAGATATCCAGTAAGACAGCTTCCACAAAGTCCTTCTGAATCCACACCAAAGTGGATCTTCAACCAAAGTTGAACAAACTGTGCTCGGGCTGGAAGGGATCTGCAGAAAGCCTCTCTTGGCAAGGTTTCACCTAATGGGGAATACCCCAGTGGGGATGGAGCCTTGGATTCCTGGGTGCTGGTGGGGAAACTCCCACTGTAAGGTAGCACAGTGCAGCTCCCGATGAGGGCCTTAAACAGCACAGCCGAGCAAAGTTAGTCTAGACAGGACTTGCCAACTGAAATTTTATCTGTTCGACTGCGTTGCCAACTGTATCGTTACACGGTTGGCACTACCAGGTTCCTATTTCAGAGGAGTGATAACAATTTTAAGTTCCTCGTCTGTAGGATGTCTAGAATCATTAAGAACAGTCAAGTTAACTACTGCCTGTTTCTAAAATGGCTGCAACATGTGAACAGTTTAATGAAAAACTGGTTCCAGTGACTGAAATATTTTGTTTCCTGAGTCAGATTGATAGAAAACCTAGTGGTATTTATGGATGAAATTTCTTACACACATTACTTGGATGAACAGGAAACATGTATCAGGAGGTTTAATTTTCGAGAGCTGTCGAATCCAGGCTGACGTTTCTTTAAGGTTTCATACCTTTTTTTCCTTCTTTCCCTAACTCTGAAACGTAGAGAATTTATTGTCTTTTACTTTTTTAGAAGGTGACAGTGCATGAGAGTTGAAAGCTGATAGTTTGGAAAATTGGTGTTTCTTCTTTCACACGGAGGCTTTTGGAGACAGGCTGGAGAAGTCACTGAGTTCCTCCTAAGCTGCCTTTCCCACTGGTGAGCCGGGGGTCTTACAGAGTGACCCCCGCCTCGCAGGGCCGCTCCCCCGGGCCAGGGCGGGTGCGGACTTCCTTCGGGGTGCGCCTGCCCTTCCACGGAGCGCAGAAAGGGCTCGGGCACTGTGCCTGCTGCTTTCCTCACTCCATTAAGGATTTGTTATAATTTACCTCAGTGTCTTGGCAAAACTTGGCGTGCTGCGATGCGACGCGTCCAGGTGGGCAGGGGTGTGACCAGCAAATCCTCGGGGCACGGCAGGAGTTGCCGCTTGCTCGCCGCTGCTCCGGCGGTTCGGGGCTCTTTGGTCGCTGTGTGCGGCCCCGTCACGACACTGCGGCCAAGGGCGTTCCTCTCGCCGGCGGGACCGATCCGCCCTGGGCTCAGCGGAGCCGAGGACAAACGCCTTTCTCGTTCCTCAGCCTACGCAGCTGAGCAAAGGTTGTGACTTCCCTTCGCACCCGCGGGAATTAGCGCCTCGGCGAATTGCAGAGGTTTTCGTTTAAATTAACGCGAAATATATATATATATATATATATATTTATATAAACCACATTCTCACGCCCACCGCTCGCCCTCTCGCTTTCACGCATCCGCACCCCGCACCCATGATCTCATGCTGCTGAAGGCATGGCACAAGATCTACGGCAGGCTGAGAGCGGGGGAGGGAGCGAGGGTGGGAGAGAAGAGGGCCGGGAGTGTGCGGCTCGCACACCCTGCTGTGCCCAGGTGTGGTACTGCAGGGGCTGCGCCTCCGCGCCCGGCTCCGGGGGGCGCCGGACCCGCCGCGGGGACATAGGCTGGCCCTTAGAATACCGAGCCTTGGCTTTGAAACGTGACATCGGCTCCCACGACACCCTCGGCTCTCCGTGTGTGTCTGTGCTGGGGGGTGGTGGTGGTGGTGCAGGTTAGCCCTCCGCCCTGTTTTGAGGGTAGGCCAGGGGCGATCGCCGCGGCGGGGCCCCGCACCCGGGTGGCGATGAGGGAACTGCCGGCGCCGCCCTGCAGCTGCGGAGGAACGGGGAGGCTGAGCCCAGAAAGGATTTTTTTCAGCCCAGTTTGCGGCCGCGGCTGCGGTGGGCGGCCGAGGTTCGGTAGTTGAGTAGTGCCGGAGAAAATCCGGTAACTCTTTGTTCGGCACTGTGTGTGTAATTACCGGATAATCACAGCCGGTGCCCGAATAGACGGAGGGAAACATCTGATCGGCAAAGTTTCCGCCAATTAAAAGACCCCGAAATCGTTCTTTTCAAGATGAAAGTGGGTTTTCAAGACACTGGTACCTCTGAACTATCGGAGGAGGGGAAGTGCTCCTGCCGTGCTGCTGACTCCGCGGCGCGGGTGGGGAGAAGAGGCGTGGGAGAGTGTGTGTGAGTGTGTGTGTGTGTCCCTCCACACCGCCCGAGCCGCGTTCTGGCAGTGCGCGGCTCCCGAAAGGCAGGGGAGAGGGAACGCGACTGTGTGGGAGCTGAACTCAGCCTCCCTCTTTAACATAGGCTCGTCCTCTGCATTGCATCCAAGCCTCAGCGATTTGCTGTTCGGAGACTGCAGATTTGCATAGCCCTGCTCCTCGCAAGCATGCTTATTTTTATTTTTATTTTTTTTTCCCAGCTTCTTTCATAAGGGTGCACTATTCTCCCTGAAAACATCCTCGGGTATTACTGTCAATAGCCAGACCACTGAGATTGCCGGAGCAGCCTGATTATTGTCTGGCGGCGTGTGTGAGTGTGTGTTCGCGAGTGTGAGTGTGTGTGCGCGCCGGGAGAGAGCTCGCTCGGTGAGGGCTCACCAGTTTGGAGATGAATGGAGGGAAGAGCAGCAGTTTGATTTTTCTCTGCTTTCCCAGCGCTGGCTGATGGAGTGGCATCCGCTTTTCTCTTTCTTAGCAGAAATGTGGCATGATTGGCTACACTGTGGATTACTGAGGATGGGGGAATGCTTGGCATTCTCGTAGCCCTTGCAACTGTGGAGTATTGTTAATGAGCACCAGCCCCGGGAAAGCTGAAAGTAACGATTGTTTGGGCGCGGGGCTTTTCCCCACTTCCACCTCTTTGCGAAGGCTCTGAACTGCCTGGATTCTCTGACTATGTCTCGGATTGTTTTGGGTAGAAGAAGACCCGGAGAAAAGGATCCTCATAGGCTTTCCCAAAGGGAAGAGATGGCTCGCCTGGTGCCGTGAGCTGCAGCCAGCGCCGTGTGCGAGTGTGCGAGAGCCTCTGCCCAAAGTTTGCCTCCGTTGCTGTGGCTGCTGCTCCTCCCGAGGACGCCGCGGGCCGGCTCGCCGCGCACCGGAGGATGGGGGGGCTCCTTAGGGGCAGCCCGGAGCCGGGACCCGCCAGCAGCGGCAGCAGCAGCGCCGGCGGCCGCTTGGCCCTGCTCTGGATAGTCCCGCTCACTCTCAGCGGCCTCCTTGGGGTGGCGTGGGGCGCCTCCAGTTTGGGCGCTCACCACATTCACCATTTCCACGGCAGCAGCAAACATCATTCAGTGCCTATCGCTATCTACAGGTCACCGGCTTCCTTGCGAGGCGGACACGGTGGGTTCGGGTGCCTGCTCGGTCCCTGCGCGGTCGGGGGCGCGCCGCCCCGCAGAGGTCAGGCGCGGGCTGCGGGACCCCGCGGGCCGGGGCTGCGGCGGCGCTCGGGGGCAGGACGAGGAGCACGGCGGAGAAGGAAGGGCCGGGCTGCGCGGCCGGGCCCGTCCCGCCGCTCCCGGCTGGGCGGGGGATGCTGCCGGGGCCGCCGGGCATCCCCTGGGGCCGGCGGCGTGACCGTGCCGTGCGCCCCGCGAGGTCGCTGAGAGTCCTCGGGCGCGGGGCAGGCGCTGGAGCGGAGGCTCTCCCGCACCCCGCCGCTCCCTGACCCGCCGCAGAGGGAGCCGCCTGGAAAGCCCAGCCCGGAGGCGCCCGGAGCTGCGGCCCCCGGCTGGGAGCGCCCCGCCTCGTTTCACCCCCCTCCCCGTCCCCTCCCTGCCCCGGTGCGGGGACACACGCTCGGGGCAAGCCGCCCCCACGGCGGAGGCAGGGCAGGGTGCCCGGGGACCCCGGCGCGGAGCGAGGGGCGGGGAGGGAGCCGGTGAGCTGCTTAAACCGCTGGTGATGATTGTGCTGCTTCCAGTTCATTACCTTGGTCGAAAGTCGATGAACTAAAGCAAAGGTCAGCTCATTACGCTGGGGATCAGGGGAGCGGTAAGCGCTGAGACACTGATGGAGGGAGGCGATGCCCACTGTAGCGGGCAGCAAAGGGACAGAGATGAAATTCTTTCCAGGGGCAAATACATCTTGCTTAAGAAGAACAGTGCTCCGGTAGTTAGTTTCTGAAGTGACAGGAAGCTGCTTCAGTGCCTTTTGGAGAGCCCCGTGCAGTTCTCTTTCTTTTTGCACGCAGACTTGCAAGAACCTGCACATCAATGCATGCAGAATAGGTGTGCATAGATATGTTTGGTAGTACCAAAAGCTGTCACAGAAAGCGAAACACCAGACTGTGTTTTAAGGATTTAAAGCCTCCCTTTGTCTCCGAGGGAGGAAGATAAAGAAACACCCTAGTTGGTTTCTGATTAGATTATCCAGCTTCATTCTTCTTCATTTTCTCGTCTTGCCTTGCTTCATTTGCTCGACCATACGATGTCGTTTACAGGCTTTGCAAAGTAAAAACCAGATCTTGTACTTAACCTTTGCTTCTCTGTGCAAGATGACCTAGTTGCAGGCACGAGGTAGGTAGGAATTATTGGATTTTTTCCAGTGATTAACAATGCTGGTATTGGTGGAAATGGTAGCATCGTTTACATGAAAACTCCCCTGCTAAATACCCTTTGATAACATAACTGCTAGAAAAGATGAAGTGCACATGAAGGCATCTTCTTAAGCATTTTGTTATTTTTGAAACACTTATACGACTAGTCTAATTAAAAACAGAACAATTGAGAAATTCAGGCCACCACTCTTCTCTGTAGTGCAGTGCAAGATTGAGAATGCTGCATGTTCTGTAATGTATGTGCTACAGGGGAGAACTAAAGATGTATGTGTGTGCACATATATGTATATGCTTATCTATGACTATCCTCTCAATTTCTGCCCATATGAGGATATCATATAGGGGCTTGCTATTCATTTGAGAGAAGGCTAAAAGGTTGAGAGGGAAAGAAAGATGACTGTAGAGGTACCAGCTATGATTCCTTAGAAAGCATTCTAAAATCACACCTTTTGCCAGTTTTTGAAAACATTACCTTGGACCTAGTCAAAAGGTGATGTGTAAAAAGGCAGGTTTCTCAGAAGAAATAAGTCTTGTTAAAGAAAATGAAATAAGAAGAGGTGGAGCTGCCACTTAAGGACTTTATAGGGAAGCCCAGGAGCCTCTCCAGAAGTTAAGCAGCTGATTTTATGAAAAGAGGGATGTTCTCTGTCATAAGGTGGCATTTCAGAATGTTTACTTGATAGCTCTAAGTGTCTTTGCTTTCCTGTGTTCATGAGAAATTCTGCTATCTGACAGCATTTTAAAGCATTTAATTCTTTTCATTATTAATTCTTCAGAGAGATGTTCCCGTTTGCTTCTGTAAGCCTGCCAGAAGCATTTCTGTCTCAGTCTGAGCAGTGTTGGACACAGTTCCTGTGGAGCCCAACACTGCATCTCTAAGTATCCGTCAGAGGGAACTGGGCGAGGGTGTGAGAGTGTGCTTGTTCCTTACCTGCTCTTCTCCAGTGTCCTTAGCCCCTGCTGACTTAGGCAGGTGAGATTTTGTTTCTTAGGCTTGTATCCTTCAACGTTAGCTCCATTCAGTTTTGCAGGTATTTTGTTCTAGTCTAATGCGATTGTACATAAAAGATTGCACTTTTTATGGTGACCTCATAGCAGCTTTTTTTGTTACTTTGTCAGCTTTTTGTAGTATCTTACCTGCTAAAAGTAGAAAAGAGCTTTTAGGGCAGGTCAATTAGTCGATCCCAAATGAAAGCATTGCTCTCTAATATGGTGAATTAGAAGTGTGAAAGGAAGGAGAAATAATCACTTTGTCCAGGCACTCAATAAACATCACAGTCCTTAGACATTCACACCCTTCCCCTTTACCCCTGGCACTGGCTAGCCCTGACACCCCCACCCTCTTGGGTTTGGTTTTTTTAATCTTTCCGTTTTCCTTGAGCCAACACACTTTCAGCTAGTAGTATAAGCAAAGCCAAAAGCCCAGCATGGTTGGATTTCTTCCATTTCTTTAAAAAAACCCAAACCATAATCTTGCTGCTAACATTCTCATCAGGTAATTTTGCTGGGATTTTGCTTAGTAGTGTGATCTCATGTGGTTTTAGTGGACAGTATTGTGCCTCACGGAGACATAAACAGAATCCCAACCAAGCAATTAGCTCACCATATTAGACAAAAAGTAGTTCAGCGCACAGTCTTTTAATACACTAAAAGTCAAAATTAAACATCTTTCAAGCCTGACTAAATTATTTTTCACTCTCGCTTTCTGACTCTCATTAAACTCAGGTGAAAGATGGGTGAAAGTTTTGAAAGTTTAAGTACAGGAAGGAATAAGAAAATAATTCTGTGGATCATGATATTAACAATGTAAAGAGAAGTACTGAGAAGTAAAAGAAGTACCAATGTTCATAAATATAAATCATACACTGCTCAGCCCTCACCAGTGGTCTCTTCTGGCATGTGGTTTATTTGATGATTTATGTCCTTCTTGATCCATTTAAGAAGGTGGCTCTTGCTTTTGTTATATCTGGATCTACCACAAAGTCTGTTTTTTTGTTTGGTTGTGTTTCTTTTTTAATTTTGTTTTGTTTTAGTAGATAGACCAGTTCATACTCTAGATTACAAAAGCAGGTACAGTCCATGGCAAAACCCATAAAAATAGGAAAGAGATTGCAACTTCCTTGGTAACTTTAAATGAAGAAAGGTTGTTTCTTTAAGAATCCAGGGACATGATGGATCATGTGTGAAGGGAAAATTGCATGTTGAATATGTTAAAAGTGTAGCCATATGGATGCCTGTCATCATCCTCATTCACTCCTGCCTTCCTGCAAACACTTCTTTACTGTCTACTCTTTAATGGCTCCCCAGTTCAGTTACCAAATGACAAGTACAGTGTGTCCACTTCTGATTGCTTCTTCTTTCTGTGCTCTCAGGATCTCATTGAGATTAAATACAAACTGATTCTAGTTTGTTTGTTTGTTTGTTTGTTTGTTTTTAATTTTGGGGAATAGGAGCCAGGAGGTGAACAACGAAATCTGCATGTTGGTATGTGCATGTGCTTGGAAAGAAAAGGCAAAAATGGAGAGGGAATAGGGCCCACGTTCACAAGCAGAACAGAAAGAGACGAGTTTTGTGTGTAGTAGGGGTTGTGCACTTAAGGGCCTGAGTTAACTCAGCACCAGAAGAGTTTTGACTCCATGAGGCTTAGGACCAACATGTGGGCCAGTGGCTTAGCAGGAACAGAGACAGAACCCCATTCTGTTTACTTCAGACTGAGAGCAGATCTAAAGGAAGTGGCAGTTTGGGTTGATGCTAGGGACCTTTATGATGGAACAGTAGAGGGATATAGGAGGTTGAGCTTCAGCAGCCAAGTTCCTGCGCAGGAGGAACAGGTTTGTGGAAAATGAGAGTTTTGAGGAATAAAAGTTGGCATGTTTTGGAGCTGAGAGCTGATGACAATGTGTTGCCACAGCACATCCACTCCTCCAGTGCCTTCCATCCAGAGCATGATGTGGCAGCAGGGACACACATATTGATCTCCCACTCCTGAGCTAGGCCAGCTTCTTCCAGACTCTGCTTCACCATTGTTGGCAGAGCTCATGTGCACTGGATTCACCCAAATGATGTCCATTTGGAGAGACTTCTGCAGCAGAGTTAGTAGCTCACTGCTGCTAGAGTACAAAGCAGCCTGGTCAGGCAGCCCTCGTTCAGGGAAGATGCCTGATGAACTCCACAGGAGTTTTCACCAAATAAGAACTGCAGGGCTAGAATTGCAGCACAGCAGTGAAATTCACCATTGTGAAATACATGACCCAGACAACTTTGAAAGATGTCCCTATGATGTATAGAAAACAGTTTTGTGAGAAAACCCTAACTTATTAGTGTAGGTAAAAATAATTTTATGGTCTTTTACTATTTTTTTTAATACACTGCAATTGTTATTTTGGTATATAAAGATAATAAACCAAATAGTTTTAGGGATTAGAGTAAATGAAATTTGGTTACAGTGTGCTCACGTTGCAGAAAAGAGTTATATTTTAATTAAAACATCAAATGTAAATGTTTCCAGATGTTCAAGCATTGTTACTCAGTGTGATGTTAGAGGTAGAGGTGAAAAAGTCTCATTTTCATCTTATAATTGCCTTTTTAATGTTATTTCAAACCTGTTTGTATGTCACAATCTTTTTAAATGCCTCCTTTTCATTCACAGATTTTCCAATATATACTGGTTCTCCTGCTCTGAGTACTTCTTACATAAAACATTTAGACATTTTCAGGTTTTAAGACTGTAAAGCATAGTAGCTTTCTCAATGTCTTTAAATTATACAAATTTTATATCCCCTTTCAAAATTTCCAATATGCTCCATCGGTTATTATCCCCATCAGCTGCCAAAGTATTAACATCAGTTGGAATGGAATGAATAACAAAGCAATTTCAGTCAGCATAGTGGTTAATTGGCTGTGCAGTTGGATATGCATATTAGGGAGTGGGGTTTCTATATTATTATTTCTGTCAGTATGGCCTGTCAAGGAGGCACACAGTCTTCAGAAGGATTGGGGACAGTCTGCAGCACTGTAATCAAAAGTGGAATGTTGCCCATGGATTTCTGATAAGCATCTTTATACGAGTCCCACTGCCTTGGTACATGCATAGCTATTGATTGACTGGGGTGCCTTTACAAGAGCTAAATAAATAACAATGCTGTTGTCACTTATCAGCAACACCACTTTTGCCTCAGCCTGTGGTAATCATGTTTTTTAGATTTAAAGCATGTCTATTGTCTTTTAATCAAATACTGTTTGAAATAAGTTATCAGAAGAAATTAATTTAACATTCAATGCAGTGTACTTCCCGCTGTTTCTAATTTTCAAAGATGGATTTTTTTCTGATAACGAAAAGTTGACTTGGCTTTAAGGGAAATTTCCTTCTGTCTCTTCATTTTACTCCAAGGGAGAACTCTGTAGACAAACCTAGTATGCCCAGTGTGATTTAAGCACAACCAATTCTGCAGTTCTAATTTTTTTTTCTCTCCTTTCTCACCGAGGTGGTCATTACCATGGTAAACCAGGCTTGATTATTGTGATTTCAATGGATCACGTAGTTTAGTTCACTGAAGTTTATCTTTTGTCTTTCCTTGGTCAAAGTTTGCAGTAGTTCTTAACCTTTCTGAGTAATCAAGATGACATTGCTGACCTCTTTCTTGTCTTTCCCCAGACTCAGTTAATTTATGTCTCTGTGATTATGTTTGATGTCCTCATGTCTATCGCAGTATCTGTAATGCATTTTTCTAGGCTAACAACTTCCTTTCTAGTTTGTAAATACAATGTAGGCAGAAGTGATAGATCTTGCTGTGATAATAAGCTGACTTGTGAATGTAGCTGTGATTATGAGGAGAATGGAACAGTCTAATTTGATGAAAGAAAGTTTATTACAAATAAAAACACTCTTCTGTACAATTAAAAGCAACACACATGGAGGGGCCATGTACTTACCATCATTTAGATATTATTTACCTTTCTGAAAAGCTACATGGATGTCTGGAAGGGCCTTTCCTGTCTCTTTCTCATGACTTCATACACATTTGTGCACAGGTATGTGCATGCTCTTACATATCATCATTGTTCCATGATAAAGAGAATATAGTCCGTAGGGATGAGTTGAAAAAGAGAGCAGTTCTCTAAGAGTTGAAAATGTTAAAAAACTACTCAGTGACAAGTCGTTAACCACAGATGCAACTGGTCAAAACAATAGAATTAATTATTCCTTTTCCCCTGAATTGAGTGAAGAAATGAGCTAGTGAAATAAAGTGGGAGAGGAGGAGGTAAGAAAAAGTGCTGCTGGATGTCACTCCATAGGACTGGGAGAAGTTGGTTGCTAGGGTGCCATGCTTAGAAGCAGTCATCATCTCTGACCCATGGTTATTGAATCACTGTAGAAAAATAATTCTGGATTTCTGAAAGCAGTGGAATGGTCAAATCCACCAAAACAGCCCAGATTAAGGGTAAGACTGGCTCATGCACTCTAGGTGGCCTAAGAGTCAAAAAACTTCTTTTTCTGGGGCTTGATTGACAAAGAAAATGTGCATATACAATAAGGACGTGCTGAATCCCAGAAGGCCAGACAATGTTGGAGCTGAGGCAGGGTTTATCTGGAGGGGTGAGGAATGTACATAGTTGTTTGTTTGTTTGTTTGTTCCTCATATTTGAATTGTAAGTGGCACAAGGACAAGCCTTCCTTTAAGATCCATAGCTAGATATATCCTGAAGAGCTTGCTGCTCAAACATGGAGAGACAGAGGCTCCCAACAAAAGATTTGCTCAGATCTTTCTGGTATTCAAGGGCCTTAGCAGGGGGTGCCCTTGGACAACTACTCCAAAATGTAAGAAGTGTTAACTCTGTTTAGCTCTCTTTTACTGCAGCTGTACATGCAAAGAAATGCCAACAAGCTTCTAAAGCAAGTTGACTGCTTTCTAAATGTGTTCTTTTATACCTGCATATCTGCAACTGAGTTAGGGCTTCTCTAATTTACCTAATTAATTCAGCTCATCTGTATTTGTAAAATAAGAACAGAGAATGACTAGACATGGAGAAATTTCAAAACACATGAGAAAGTTTCTCTACCTTGAAGAAGAATCAGATACAGTCTTAATCCATGTTTGCACTGCTGAGTCACTGGAGTTGGTTGTGTTTCTCAGTGACAGCAGCTGTAGAGCCCTGGGAAGTAGGTGGAGAGGAGATGGGGACAAATTGCCACGGGTGTGGCTCCTCTTGTCTGAACAGTGGCGATGAAACATGTGAAGGAACTGAGTGCTACAAAAGGCACTGTTTCTAATCGTTGGCCTAAGCCTGATTTGATGTTATTGAGGTCAAGGCCCAAATTTCCACTTCGTGACCTGATTTGTTTTCCTCTGTCAGACATGATGTGTCTCAAGCACACAGCACTTCTGTCCTGGTCCCCCTCCCTAAAACAATGCTGCCTAAACTGTGAACAAAATATTGAAAAAAAATAATGCAAACACGTGTATTTTTGAAATTTTTGATGCAGTTAGTGGATCTGTTCACTTTATTTCACATGACAAGAATTATGAGGGAGCTTTCAGTGAATATAATGAATTGCCATATTTATGGAAAACATATGAGCATGAGTTGAATCATGGCGTTATTTTGGGTTTGGATAGTCAGTGCCCACAGAGAGGAGTTTGGAAGTTGTGACAAAACAACAGATGTGAGATTAGACCCTTTGGCTGTGTTTAAATGGATGAGTCCTAAAATGCTGGTGTCCCAGTTGGTCAGAACATTCTGTGGTGCTCATCCAAGCCCCATCTTTCTGCCCATCCTCTTCTCAGGCTGGTTTGTGTTTGCAGTTTGCCTTGCTGTGAATTTTAAATCTGCCTGGGGCATGCACCCCAACCCTGGCATTCAGAGCAGCTCTCAAATACTGCTGTTGATTGCTCTAAAAAAATAGAAATGCTGTGAATGTCCTCTTCCTAAATAACCTGCTGTCTCAAGTGAAGCTAAATAGAACATTACATGGGCAAGTGAAGGTGAGGGTAAAGACTACAGCTATCTTATTGCCTGAAAGTTTTCCCAAGCAATTTTTTTTATTTTTTGGAAATTCTATTGAATTTGTGGGAGTATGACTGCTCCCGTCACACCTCATCAATTAGAAGACTTTATTTTTCAAGTTCCATGTCTAAGAAACTTGCAATATGGTGTTGTTAGAAATTGTTGGCTAGAAGGTGTTATGTATGAGGGTGCATAGACCAGATTATCATTTTGCCTGTGCTGACTGCTAATAGGGACCCAGTCATACACTAAGATTGAAGCCAGAACTAATTTTGTAATGATACTTTTTAACTTTTGTAGCATTTTCTTACATTAGCTCTTCAAGCTTCCTTTCACCACTCAGCACAATTTGACAGCTTTAGCTGTTGTCTGACATGAGTGTAGTAAAATCCACCGTATGGCATTTAGAGGGAGAACTTGGTGAAGAAAGAATAGTAGCAACATTATTTTGCAGCAACAACAGCAAAAACAAACATCTCATTTTGAGATGTTTGACTTTCTTACTGTGTAAAACATTGCAAAACTGCAGTTAAGCATGCAGATAAGAGGAGTTATTGGTCTGCTAGGAACAGTGGCCTGTAAATGCCTAACCCAGACACTTAAATTTCAGTAGTAGCAGGCAGTGGTTTTGCCAGTTGTATGATTATCTAAATGAAAATGCATCTCTCACACGAGCCTGCAGAAGCTTAGTTTCAAAGAGTCTGAGGTCAGCAAAGGTAGATAATTAAACTGGGGAAAAACATGTGATAAATCTTCTACATATCAATAGAGGCAGCTATTGATGTTGATATAAATCACAAGCAACTCACCTGAAGATTCCTGAGATCCTATCTGTTCATTGTTCTTGTAGGATAACATTTCCATGCCAAGGAACTTACAGACTTTGGAAAGATGGTTCCAGTGAAATCAGTGTATCCTATATTGGTTTTGCTGGCATTTGAGATAGGGATGAATGTCAGTGTTTCAGTACAAGGTCTGGAGATGTGAGAGAGACTTATCCTAAGCTGGTCATAGCAACAGTGGTGTGAGTAAATAAATAGGTAAGGATTTTGCAAAACTTTTTGTTTGTTTCAAGTCAAGTTTCATTAACTTGAGCTCAGCTGGCTATTTGATAATCACTCTCTTCCTTATTTCCTTTTTCCAAATATAATTAATTGAAATGGAAGAAAAATAAAAAAAAAAAAGAAAATTATATGTAATCTAGGAACAAATTTACATGTGCATACAGTGTGAGGTAGTACTTTGTCTTCCACAGGGGTCAGTTAAATGACAAAGTGCAGTTTGGAGAAAAAGATCAGAGGGAGTAAATGAACAGTCATTAATGCTAAGTGAGACAGTGTGAATGAGTTCAACTTTGCTAAAAAAACTTCTGTTTCTGTCATGTGGGAAACTAGCACGTGTTAACCCTTGTCCTGCATATGCACCAGTGTCTCTCCAGTGCTGCTGCCTACTTTGGCACAGGCTTGTCTGGAATGGTTATTCCTGTTTCACAAGGAGGAGCTGAGGCACAGTGGATCAGCTTTGCATTCATCTCCTCTTGAATGACTCAAAGAAATCACACACTGGCCAGACTGGCCACCTGAAAATTCCCTCTGTGTCCCTTGTGCACTTGCCCGTGATGTAAGAGCCGTATCTGGGCATGGCCAGAGTGTGTAACACCCTGCTCTCCACTGGCACAGCTGAGGGCAGATCCCATGCTGGCTCAGCGTATGCCAGGCTCCCGTCATCCTGAAGTGAGCAATTCCTTGGGCAGGGCTCTTCTCGCTGCTGCGTGTCAAATCAAAACAAGCACAGCACAGGTTAAGGGTTATTCTGCTTCTCCATAAGTCACACAGCAGCCTGGAATGGGAAAAGGAATTAAAGACTTGAGTTCTGTGTTGCTGTTTCATTCCACTGTGTTGTGCCAGTGCTAAGATCCAAGAGCATTAAAACATTGTGCTAGTTACTGAACAAATATCACCCTTTGCTGTGTAGGTCACACTGTGGAATTCACAGAACTGACATGTGGGAAAAAACCAAACGAACAAAGCAAAACAGAAAAAAGGGGTATGCAAAGACATAGGAGAGGACAAGAAGAAAAGAAAAATTAGTTGGGCAGACAGCACACATTTGTTTAAGACAAACAGACGTATTTTATCCGTGTGAAAATTTCTGTTTCCCTCACCCCTGCCCCAGTGACTAACTTCACAGTTACCTGGTTTGATTTTTACAGAGCTACTGTAATTATTTTAGATGCAGAAAAGGGCTAAAATATGGATCTTTGTTTGTGCCAGAACATCAAACTTTGAGCTCTCATGCCATCACAGATGAGCCTTGCCTGTCTTTTGATGTAAGTCAAATCTTTCCAAACTCCCTATCATTGCTTACATTTTTGTGTCCATAAGAGGGGCAGTTCTTTAAATATTGTCCTCTGCTTGTCGTGTAATTACAGTTGCTCATGGTATCTGATGTCTATTAAGTGAGAAGAGCAGTCATAATGCATTGAGTTGAGATTCGAACTGGTGGTTTCACCTCGTGTCATTTTATTTTACAGATACTGTTTGCCATTTAAATGTTCCCTCTCCATGTAATTGCTGTGGATATTTGAATGTTGGCATCAGTAGGGGAAGTATTTTCTTTCGATTCCATGAGTGAATGTGAATTAAGTGAGGATTTCATTCAGTGAAGACAGCATTGTTGAAAAGGATTAGTTGCTTTCATTTATTGTTAGCATAATTAGCAGTACATCAGAATGATTTCACAGGCCATTTTTTGTGACAATGACCAGAGCAAGGCTTTCTAGATTGCAGTGAGAATGTCTGATTTACCATGATACCCACAGATATGAAGAGCCAGCAGTCACAAAGAGAAGGCCAGCAGTAGCCTTCTTCCATAATTTTATTTTTCTTTTTTTTTTTTTTAATAGTGTGTCATGTAGCATGTCTTTAATTTCTTATCTTAGTGGATATTACAGTTTTTAATATTTGCATTATGGTGGCATCTAGAAATTTCAGTCAGAGGTTGTGAGCCCATTGTGCTAAGCAGATGGATTGAATAGAAAAAGACAAGAAAGCTCAGGAAATAATCACTCTTTACTGCTGACAGTACTCTCCAGGGCAGGTTTCAAAATAGCTCAAGAGCTGTGTAAAATTAATAAGCTGTTCCCCATGTACCAAATCCTCTTTCATATTACACTGGCATGAAGGATCTCTGTAGGGAGGAGGGGCTGCAAATAAGATTTGCAAGAAGATGGGACTGAAGATTGTCCCTAAAAGTGCAGATTTTACTGAATGCACACTAACAATATGCACCAAAGTGCTCTGGATGGAACCTGTCCAGTACAAATTCTCTGCATTGATGAAGTCTGTTTAGTCCCTCAGAGTGAGGTTTATTTGGCATAAAATTCAAATCAATGTCCTTTTGTTTCTTTGTAATCTTTATAACCTTCTTCACTCATAGCAGGAAGAGATGAGAAATCAGGGAGCATTACTCTTATCTAATAGAAATGTCATGTTGATGAGATATTTTAGTAGATCTTGGAGGTACTAGGTCAATTTGTATTCTCTGATGTAGAAAGATGTTTTCTCAAGCTCTAGATTTGCAGTGTGGTGTTAAGTTTTTAATTTTGTGAGGCATTTTTAAATTTTTTTTTCATACAGTATAGGTTCAGTGCATGTATGCAGCAGAAAAATTAAAAATAAATATATAGCATTGAATCATAATTAGAAAGGAAAAAAAACCCATTACCTGTCGTGGAGAAAACCCTGAAATAATAAATGCCACCGTCACATTTTACTGCTATCATAAATAATTATTCAGCATATGTCCATAGGCTCAATTTATTGTATCATATTCACTTAAATGTGTTTATGAAACGATTCTTCTGCACACACATACATCTTATCAAATTTTAGATTCCTTGATAAATGGCAGAGACCTTTTTTTGCTATGTGGCACAGTCTGTCATACCTCTAATCCAATTTTGAAATAAAGGTATTCTTAGATCTTCCTCTAACAAGGCTATTTGTCTTGCTACAGTTATTCCTCCTTTGCTTATTTTCTTATGGAATGGATTAAGATTTAATAATGATGTATTTGCTAATAAACAGAGCTAGAGGACAGTTTATTCCATTACCCTAGTTATACCCTAGTTACGTCTTCACTGGAACCCATTAAATATTCTTGGACAGTACTTAGCAATATATAAAAGGTTTCTTGTTTTTGATTTCAGCAGAGATATCAATCCAAATGTTCTGAGTTATATTGCATAATTGTCAAGGAGTAAAATATGCACAATGAAAGTATAATAGTTAAAATGTATTGGTGTATAGCTAATATTCATAGATAATCCTTTTAAAGAAGTCAGGATGTATTGCCATGTTCAGCCATTTTATCTTAATTCTAAATCATGGCCTTTTGCCGTCAGTCAGTCAGTCAAAGACCCTTTAGAACCTTTACCTTGCAGCGTTGTAATTTTAATTATCTGATAGAGTGTATTAAATTGTGGTAGGGAAAAAAAAAAAATTACAATTTCTCAGTAAGTTCATATCTTGCTAGTGGTTTTCCAGGAGACAGAATCTAAGATTGTAACAGATTTGAGAAAAGACAATTCTCTAGTTCCCTGCTTGTCCTTTGCATTTCAGATTTGGGCCTTAGGTAGTGCCACCACTAGCGCTCAGTGTTGCTGATTCAAATTGTTGGGTTTTGGCCAGTAAACTTGTTTTAGGTCTAATTTCAATACACACAGACTGTGGCAGATTCACTAACGCAGTGATATCACGCACAATAAACTCCTTCTGACATCATTACTCAGATACTCTGAAAATAAAAAATGAAACGTGGGTAAACTTTAACGTTGTATGAAGTTTCTGCATCCTGTGTTCATACATTGATTGTGATGGAACGAGCCATGTCCTCGCCAGCTCAAGGTGCTGCCGAGCCACGGCTTTCAGGTCTTTCATCAGGCCTGGCCCCAGGGTGTGTCTGTACCAGGAGACACAGAGGATGCTGCTGATTGTGGTCAGAAACATCTAGATCAGAGCCTTTCCTGACAGAGAGAGTTGGAAGCTGTATTCTGCAGTGTTTCATGACCACACCTTCCAGGAAGGTTACCAGTTAGGTTTGGTATCTACGTTGCGTTTTAAAGCATTTGTGCTGGCAGATCTGTTGAAGGCGCAGGGTGTAGGAGAAGGGAATACAGGTGACCTTGGCCCTGAGGAGTATCAGCTGTGTTAATTACCCAATGTTAATTACCCAATACAGTGTGCGAAAAGGGAGTGGGTTAGCTGGTGAGGGGATGATCATGGAGGATCATGAACGTGAGGACCAAGAAGAAGAAGGGCCCTGAGGTGAGAGAATCAGTGCTGTGAGGTCAGTCTGGGTCTGCAGTTAGAGCCTGTTGTTGGAACCTGCAGTCATAGTACAGCTAGGTAAAAGCCTGCAATGAGAGTTTATCAGGAAATAACCAGCAGTCAGAGGGAAACCTACAGAAGGAGCTTGCTGCAGCCTGAGTCAGTGAATAGTTGGAGTCAGGACGGCTGAGCTGTAAAGAGGAATACACCAGGACCCTTTTCATACTGTGATAAACAAGAAGTCTATGTCGCAGCTCATTTCTGCCCTCTAACAAGAGGGCTGCTGCAACAGTAGAGCTCTTCAAATGTCAGTGAGAGTTATCTAAATAAAGGTGTGATTGCACCAGTAGACTAAACTTCTTCTTCATTGCTACAAACTGCAGAACCAGGAGAACATTACTGGTGTGTTAGTGAGCTACAGCTCTCCTTCCAGTCTGACCAGCATCCCGAGCTGGTAGCTGGGAAGGGAAGCTAATGCCTCACAAGATATGGACAGTCCTGTTTAATTTAAGAAAGGAGACAAAGAGCCTTCACTGCTGCTTGTTTTATGTTCCTGGGAATCTTATGTAGCAACAGAGGCTTTAGTGGATAAAAATTGTATAGGGTAAACACTATTGCCCAGACAGGCAAATGAATTATCCCTGAGTGGAAGCTACACATGTTGAAATATTATCCAGGTATTTTAGCAATTTAAAGTATGTCATTTTTTATGCTGGGTATTTCTTAAATGTTCCATTAATTTAAGAACTCTCTATATAAATGCTAATTTAATTAATGTCTTTCTATTTTAAATATAAATGAAAACAACAGGCTAAAGCCTTGCTGAAAGTTAGCATGGACCTCTACTTATGCATAATTTTTGTTATCTTGTGCAGCACTGTCTTTCTTTTTTTCTTTAAATGAACAATATGCATGAACACTTCCTGTCTCTTCTTTTAAAATTTCTTATAACAGAGTATTTTTGACAGGCCACTTTTGCTTGCAGAATTAAAATTTCCCCCACAAATGGTTAGTAAGAATAACAAAACACTGTGTTTTAACTTGGTAGGCATGATGATGATACCAGTTGGCATTTAGCTGTCCCATATACTAATTCATGCATGTGAAATAAAATGATTACACTTAGAATTTCTGGTCTTTTATCCAGTCCCTATCAGAGAAGATGACTTTAAATGAAAAAGTTACCATTTTTGTTTTCCTTTACCAATAATTCTTTACCGAGAGAAGAAAGTAATGCTTTGCTTCCTACGTAAATATGCTTTTTCTGAAAATACACCTACATAGAGGCCAAATCAGTCATTTTCAGGCGTGGTAAATATGATAAGTTGGGAGCCTTGAAGGAAAGCAAAGTCTGCAGAAGAGGTAGATTGTGTGAATGTACCAGATACCCGGGTTTCACTACCAATAATACCTTGTTAATAATTCCCTTGTTAATTTCCTTGTTAAGATAGTTTCCTGGTTGTGTTATAAACCTTCAGCTGTCTTTACCTGTCATCTTTGGAAACCTGTGCTGGATTGAAAACTGTGGGCTTCTTGAAGCAGACTAATCTTCAGTCATGCCTGTGTGTGTATGATGAAGTAGCTGCTGTGTTTATAGAATTCTCATCGATACATAAGCATGTTAGAGAAGACAGGCTGGGTTTAGACCTAGATCTCCTGTGGTTGAATTGACTAGAGGGAGACCTGTAATTGCAGCATGGGTTCAGAGCAATAATGACAAACAATTACTTTTTCCAGAAGGAAGACATGTGCAATTAGTGCAGGCACTACTATTGCCCTGTGTACTGTAAGAAGGATCTTTTCCTCCTCTAGCTTGGGAGATTTCTAAGTGCCTTTATAACCTAAAATTCTTTTTGGCTTTTTTCTACTTCATGTTCACAATCAAATTCTCTTGTAATGGGTGTTTAAGTGTCCGTAGAAGACTCATAGCCCTGATGTTCATTTAGCAGAAGAAACATGAAAGTATCACCTGTGTACATTGTTAAAGGCTCGTTTCCATTTGAGGGTCAGAAAACATGATTTTTCCACAGCAGATAGGCTAGAAAGTGCTGCTTCCAGGTTCCATAATCAAGACAAATACAACTGCCTGTTGCCATGGACCATATATTTTCCACATTATAGTAATGGATGCACTGCTGCCACCTGCTATGTCAGGACTTCCAGTTAATTGGAATAAGTTATGTGTGTTCCAGTTACACTTACGGTCTATAAAAGGCTGCTTTGTCCTAAACTAGATAATAATTTTTGATGGATTTCCTTATGGTTACAGAAACTGCTGTACTCTGGTGAGAACCATTGTTTTTGATAAACACAGGTGTTTTCTGCACATAAGGCTTTAGAGAAGATTCTTTCCTTCTGAGCTTACGCTAGGGTGTAGGTGATATTCAGTGAGGTGATATGACCTAGATCCAGGTGCACTAAATCCTGAAAGGGACATGAATAGTTGTGGCTAAGACTGTGCCATGCACTCATGGCTGCTGCCTGAAAAACTGCTAAGTGCTCTGCTGCTGCTTCAGCCTCGGATCTTTGATAGTTACATCCTTCAGCCCCTGGAGAAGGGTTCAGCAGTATGAATCAGAGGTGAGATAACTGCAGGCGTAAGAAGGTCTCCTGAGTGTGCGAGGTGTACCCTGGGCAGCACAGTCCACTTGACCTGTTGAGAATATGGCAGAGCCTCTGCTGCCTCAGCTTCACCCAGAGAGGTGGGAATTGTCCCCAGGATCTTATGATGTGTGACATTCCTCTTGTGCTTTCTCTGAATTTCTCTGCATTGTTTTTTTTCACTGCGGTTGCAATCTCATCTTTTCTTGGCAGGTGCAATCTTGTCTTGAGGCATAACTGTGACATCAAAAAATCATAAACGTGGTACTTTTCAGGTAAAATTAGTTTTTGGAATATAAATCTAACTGGAATTGGTACCTGATGGTTGCAATCTTAGTCTACACTCATATAACAAGAGCTGGGACATACCAGAACACAGTATGTACAGATTTTAGAATAAATTTGCCTATTGTAAGTGATTTATTAATTTTTGAAAGACACCCAATCTCTGTGCTTTAATGATTCTTTAATACTCAGGGTTGCAGATTTGGCATAACAGAGTGACAAAGGGGATTAATTGTAAATGATCCGGTTTTGCTCCTGTGCTCAGTCTTGAGAGCAGGTATTTCAGCTCCATCAGGAAGCCTTAGCTCTTCAGAGAGGAGACGTTCTTGCTTTTTCCTCTCAGCTGCCTCATTTGGTCCCAGATATCAGGTCCCAAACCTGCTGAAATTGCAGGTTTCATCCTTCAAACCTTTACCTTTCTTACTTCAAAAGTAACTGAATGTTCTCTTTGGTTTGTCCCTTTTTTATCTACCAAAATTTTACACTTCTTTTTTCGATTAAATGGTAGGTGATCCCAAGTCTATGGCAAATTATCATCGTAAAAACCAGGCTAGCTATTCTGTAAAAGAAAATAGGGGAGTGTATAATTGTGTGTTATGAAAATATGACAATTTTGAATTTGTATTTTAGAGTGAAATACCTTTTAGCACTCATCATGATGGCAATAAGTGAAAAAATAGGGACATTACACAGAACAAAAAATGATAGAATTTTTAATGCTATGAATTTATTTTGTACCCCCCTGTGTCCCATCTCAATGTCATGACAATATCATTTAGTGTTAGCCATGCCGAAATAGTGAGGAGAGCTTTCAAAAAGCAAACTTCATTCTTGGAGGCTTCTTGTGTCAGGAAGAAAAGAAAACTTCTCTGGTACTTTCTAGTAAAAGTATTTGCTACTTGCTTTGGGTATCTCCATCAGTTCATTGGAGAACAGTTTTACAAAACAGCTTTACAAAGCACAAGAAGATAAACCCATTTTTTTTTTTTTCTTTCTGGATGTATCCTAAAAACAGCTCCCTTAAACCTGTGAATTAAGCATGTGCACAGGAGGACGTGCAGATTTGTGAAATAGTCAGTCTTGTTGGTTCAAAATTCACTAACTAAATACATATAAATCATATCTGTTCTTTTATTGTTTTCCTGTATAAATACTCTCTGTTGACCTATCGTGGAATTATAACTCTGGTTGAATGCTGGTTTGTATTTTTAGTAGACAATTCTTGTCTGCAAACTTGATTAGATAATTTTAGAAGGAACTAGGATGTGAAATGATTGAGCCACCTTAGCAAAGTTGGAGCAGCTCTTTAATTACTAGTCCACCCAGCCTTAGATTTATTGGTACAGTAGGTTTTGTCATGTATAAGTGTTAGTGAAAATGGTTATTAGCCTAAGATTGACAATGTCTTGGCTGTGATGAATCATTTTCCTTTAAAAGTGATTAATAATTTTACTCTAAATCTGTGTTAATCAAAGACTTAGTTATTTTTTTAAAAAACTGAAGGATCTGAGAAATGTCCTTTGTCTTTGATCATCTCTTAAACTTGTAATTTAAAGTATCTAAATTAGCTAGTAGCTAATAACAGGTTTTTTTTCTCCAAAAGTTGCCAAAATGGAAGACTCTAACTAGATTAATTAATCTTTGCTCTTGCTGAGAGCAGAATATATAGACTTGGAAGAGTGAGAATTGCAAATCTTTATTTTATGCTGAAATCCCATCTACATTTGCAGTGGAGTTTGGGTTTAGAAGAGGCTACATTCAGCCTTCTCCTTCTCAAGCATTTTTAGAAACTGTTTTCACCAGGCAGGAGCCGGGAAATAAAGATTAGGAAAGGAATACAAAAATGCTTATATTCCTTTTTTTTTAATCCATCTGCAAATCTACAAAAAATTACTGTGCTAAGTCACTAAACATTCCCTCACTTGAATCAGAGAGAGTTTGAGTCAAAAACTACTTATTATAATTAGGTAGATAAATAAAATGTAATTGCATGGAGACCCAATAACAGTCTTTCAATTTCTGAAGGGGTTCTTCAAGGAAACTGGAGATGGGCTCTTCAGGGACTGTAGTCATAGGACCAGGAGTAATGGGTTCAAACTGAAAGAGGGAAATTTAGGCTAGATTTACTGTGAGGGTGGTGAAGCACTGGAACAGGCTGCCTAGAGGAGCTGTGGATGCCTCATCCCTGGAAGTGTTCCAGACCAGGCTGGATGAGACTCCGAGCAACCTGGTCTAGTTCCTTGCCAAATACCCATGGCAGGGAGTTTGGAACTAAGTGACCTGTAAGGTCCCTTCCAGCCTGAATCATTCTATGATTCTATGACTCTATCCATTCTATTCCAGTTTACCATGTTTTATCCTTTTTCTCCTTTCTTCAGTCCTTGCCAGGGATTGTATTTTTCAGCAGCATTTTGCTCATAGTGCCTCCAGAAGAAGCTGTGGCTCAAGAAATTATTCCTGTCTGAGGAAAGGTGGTCTTTTATACAAGGTCCCACGGTGTATTACTACTAAAAGATTCATTCATCTAATTCATATTCTATGACTCACAATTCTAATGAGGTCCTGGTTATTCATGCAATAGTTATTCCTAGATTATTCCCTACTTACTAACATACGACAATATGGGCTCTGATGCTTACTTTTGAAGAATTTGCAGAAATCAGTTCCTCTTAAAATATTTCCTTCACATGCAACAGTTTACCTCTTGCTTGTTTGCTTTATAAATGCATGCTCTGAAAGTGAGCAATATAAGACAGGTAAAAACCCAGCTATGGAAATGTGTGTTGAAGATGCACGTGGTAACCCTGTAACATTTTGTCTTGGCTCATTTTGTAATTTTACACAAGGAAAGGGACCTATCACTTGATAGATAGTGAGGGGATATCACAGTTATGGTGATTCACATATTGCAACTCTGCCATAATAGAGAAAGAACTATATGTAGAATGAAGTAATATGAGCTGAAATAAAGTAATACAGGACAAGAACAGAGAGTGGCATTACATTATTCTGTGGAACGGAATCTGGAACTGCTGCAGGGGAATGAATGCATGATACATAATATGGACCACTATATCATGTAGATTATTTCGTATATTGAAACACTGATGTATAATGCACTATTGAAATGGGGTGTATAATGTGTTTTCCATAGAGAGAATTTTCTTTCAGTCCTCCTCTCTTAGGCATGGACATAGTAGAATATACTGTGCTAAAGAGTAGCTGACCTTGCCTCTATTTACAAAAGGAGAAGAATCTATAAATGAGCTGTTTCATAAAGAGGACTATCTGGTTAAGAAAATTGGTTTCCAAAAGTAGCAGCATCACGGTCAAATCAATCTTGGTCACAATCAAAGGGTATACATTTATTTTCTCTGAGTTGTGTAATAATATTTTGACAGTTGCAGTGCTCAAAAAAAAAATTAGAATCATTGCATTTTAGAAAAATTGAAGCTATCAACAAGGAGAGCTTATTTATGTGGAATAAACAGAAAAGCTTTAATCAACAGAAAAGCTTTAATTTTAAAGTTTTTAGCCTGGACATTTTCTTCCCTAGAGATTGGTTGCATATATGTTGCATCAGTCTGCCCATATTTTGCATTTAATTAGGTTTTTTTAATTAATAAGCAGTATTTTTCATGCCACCCTATTGATTAATAATAACTGTATGCTTAATTAAGAGCATCTTTCTTTTTTTCTTTTTTTTTTTTTTTTTTACAAAAATCAAGACGAGCAAGTGGAATTACCATTCCACTAAAAGCAAATATAATGCCTTACTTGTTGAAACTGGAAAAACTCTCCCTAAGGATTATTAAATGCCTTTTACAGGTGTGAAAAAGATCTCATGTTTTTAACAAATACATCCATAAAGAATTTTCACACATTTATAAAACCTGTTGCTAAACTGGGGAGAAGTCTTGTTTCTTAATGTAGTGACTGAATGCTTCAGGAGATGCGTCTCCCCCAAGGCACTCAACTTAAATGCCAGCCTATTTAATGTATTCTGTAAGAACAGAGGCACAGCTTATAAATAGAACATTAAAGAGTTTTTACACCCTGCATGTTGGCTAAGGATGGTACTATCAGTAATTTTTTTCAGCTATTGTGTTTCACTCATTACTTGTGTGGATGTATTCAGCTGTAGAATGGGTTGATTTGTGGCGAGTATTTGGGGTATCTTAGGGAAACATGAGGCTCTTTCACCAGCTGAATGTGACTCCTGATCAGAGTTTTTAAAGTGAGTGAGTTTATCAAAATGCAAGCAGAGATGCCTTTTTGATCCAGTGGTGAATAGGGATGAATAAAATGGGGTAAGAATTTTATAGACTTATAGAATCATTTAAGCTGGGAAAGTTCTTTATGGTCATGGAGTCCAACCATAAACCTAACTTTGACAAATAGCATTTTTGTACACAAGTGTCCAGGTTCAAAAAAAAGGAACTATTTAAATTCTGTACACAGTATATATTGAAGTTGGTAGATAGAGCTGAATTATATATGAAGATATAAATAAATTTATAGTCTGGGGCTCCTCCCTAATCCAAAGCCCATTAGAGTCAAAGTAATAATCTTTGGATCAAGGTCCTAAAGGACAACTCAGTGGAGTTATTGTATGGTCTGCAGAAATCCCAGTAGAGTAGCTCTTAAAACTAGATTGCTTACTTTTTGTTTTTTTCCTTTCTGTTTTCATCTTCCAGCTTCTGTATTTGCTTTTCCAGTGCCTAATTTTTTTCTCATACCTATTGCATTTTTGTTTGCTACTGACCAGTCCCAACTTTTTTTCACCCCTCTCTTTTGTTCACTTTGTTACTCCATCTCGTGTTTTCAGTTCTTATCTTTAGGAATAACCTTTCTTACCTTTTTTTAATTTATAAACCTCCCTCTTAGCTCTGTGCCTTCAGCTGCCCTACAAGATCAGTGGGAGTCTCTCTCCATTAGAGCTGAGTCTGCCTTAGAAGCAAAGAGGTGCTGAGGCTCATTCACTCAGTTTCAAAACGATACTTCAGATGCCCCATTTAATTTGCTGCTTTGTTGGTTCATTGCATTGACCTGTTCGGGCATAGGATAGAGTTTCCCAAAGTGCTGAAGTCATCTGAAGAGTCAGAGGATTTGTCTGCATGGGAAACCCGGGTGAACTGGGCCCACCTTCTGAGGGGATCAAAAGCCATACGGCCTAGCGGCACCACTCAGTAGCCTCACCCTATGCTAGGCACAGTTTCTGGATGCCACCAGGTGTGTGAACTTTTAACTGCTGGTGAAAAACTCTGTAGAGACACCTTATGTATAATGTAGGAGTAGATGTAGCCGAGATCCTAAATCACTTCTGTAGGCGGCCTGTTGATGTCCTTTCAGAATTTTATCTAGAGGTGTAAATAGCCTTTTTCAAAGGAAATAAACCGACTTGGCTTAATCATTTGGATTAATCATTATGAGCTGTGGAGTTAGGCAATGTTAATTAGCTATCAAATTCTAATGTAGATCCATATTTTTAATGAGATGATGTGCATGAGTTTGTATTAGATGGCTGGGAAGTGAGGCAGGAGAACAAGAAGCAGGATTTTGTGAAGTGATTACTCTGAAAGCTACCCAGGTCAACAGAAAATGTTAAGTTCTCTTAAAAAGAAAAACAGAAAATTCCTTCAATATTTTTTAAGATCCCACAACATTTTAATCTGGTACTCTGGGGTCAATTTCTTCCTTCTTTCATGAGGAATGTTTCATTGACTTTTAAGGACTGTGCTGTAATGGCAATGTGTCATTTTTAACTGAAATCGGTTGAAGGATGTGGAGGGTTTCTAGAAGAACATGAAGGACATTCCTGGGAAATTCTGAGCACTTATATTCTTTCTAAGTGCAAGGATTAGGGATCTCAATGAACAGAAATCTGCTGGTCCTGTTTTTTCACTGCAGTATTAAGATTAGCTGTTATTGAAGTCTCTCACTCATTCCAAAATTTTCTGTGTGTTCTATAGAAATAGAATTTCAGCAGAAGACATCATAAATCTGAAATGTTCTTCATTTCAGTCTTCACCACGGCCTTGGATCTAACCAACTTGCTTTTATCTTGAATGAAAACCTTATCAGACTGATATATTTGAATAGATATTCACACTCCTGTCTAAGGAAGATGTGGCTGAATCCTCTCTAGAAGAATTTAATGCAATAGATTGTGGGTAAAAGCATCTCGCAATCTTTTAGGGTTTGAAAGAAGAAGAATGTTTCAGCTTTAAAATATTTTTAAATATTTCAGCAGCACACTTCATATTGAATCACTCACAATCTGTGGCATCCTGTTCAGTTCTGCTATTGCGCCCCTTCTACCCCATCAAGAATAAAAGGATGCAAATGGAAGTTTGCCATAAATAGGGAATATGTTGTGATTTTTGTATTAATTTTGTCTCAATCAATAGCACCAAATGCCCCTCATTTTGTAGTTTTGGTGTGTTGTCTTTTTCTAGAAGGCAGAACAGTTTGTTTCTCTTTAACTAAGGTAAAAAACAAGTGAACAAAACAAAAAATAAACTAAAAACGACAAAACAAATCAGAAAACCTGGAAATTTTATGTGGTTTGTTTGGTAGAGCCTTAAATCACGACTAAAACTGGATGTTAGTGTGGACTTACTGTATATCATTAAATCTGTTGCACAGAGTTTGCTAATTAAAAGTATGATACAGTAATATTGCATGAAGTAATTTGATAAATATAGAGTACTCTTGTGCCTTTGCATTTTGAACAGGTGCTGTTCAAAAATGTGTAAGCCACCTCCACATAGGTTAATTTTCCTCAATGTACAGTGGCTCGGGGGTTTTATTGGCATGAAATAATAAAATTTTTGATGCTTCTGGGACTTTTTTTAGAGGCTTTATGTATTATTCTTCTCATACTGTTTAACAAGGTTAATATTTAGGATATGCAACTTTATTTGTATAGTGGATTTGTAATTAAAGGTAATCAGACCATTTTCTATCTTGATGAAGCTGAGCTGCATACAAAGTAGGAGAGAATGACAGCTACTCATTCTCTTTTCTGTAGCAGTGACTATTATTAGTAGTGGTATAGTAGTTATCACTAAATCTGAGCCATGTTTCCTGGTTCATATACAGTATATTATTTCTGTGTTTCAAATGACATGTGTAAACCATGTAACAGCTGAAATATCTTAAGACTAAGTTTTAGGGACTTTGTTCTCTGAGGTGGTAAATGTGCTTAAATGTAGGGCTCTCAGGGTAAAATATTGGTCCTGCTTTCCAAAGTGGGTGAAGTACTTCTGTGCATAAAAAAGTCAGATACGTAATGAAAACGTCTGAAGGTGTCTTTTAGAATAACATTACAGGTGTTCTAGCAGCATAAAAAGAAATACAATATCTATAAAACCACAATATGTATTATAGGAAAGTAAGAAGTAAGTTTCTAAAAAATCTGAACTGGTCCTCAGTTTGCAACAAAGTATTAAGCAGACAAGTGAAAAATCCGCCCATTGTGGATCTGCTTTATCTGTTTGAAATGAGCAGACATACATGAAACATGTAGGTATATATAGAAAATGAATGGAGAATAACAGACATTAATTTATTCTTTCATCTTATTTTAGTTGACCTACTTTAAAATGTAGAAGAAAGTACTCCCTAAAAATTCAGTGTAGCACACACTACCTTCCCAATTCTCTCTATGTAACCATGTGAAATTAAGTTTTGTACAGTTTTCTATTCACTTGTGTGACAATGTGAAGGTTTCCTCACCCTGTCCATTCCCCCTTCCCCACTTTTTCTTCTTCTATTTACTAATGACAGGAGAAAAGGATGGGCTGTGAGGAAGATGAATGCCTTTAGCCACAGTTTGCCACTTTTTTCCAAGGGACGTTTCTGTGTGGGTTCTTGTTTCCTTTACAAAGCCTGGCTAGTGGGACACAGCTTTCTCAGCATGCTTCAAATGCTGTCTGTGCCAGTGAAATCTAATTGTTGTTAAGCATATGCGATGTGTTTACATTGTGCACTCACTACATATTTGCTTTGTGTGCTCTTTGCTTGAGTTACAAGGATGATCGGTGTTAACAGGATAATTTACAGGTGTGTTTTTAGTTTTGCATTGCAACTCAAGGTGTTACTGTGCTTTTCTGCTACTGCTGAGTTAGGCAGTGGGACGGGGAGTTTTTGTTTTCTAATGTAGTCAGAGTAAATTGATATATGGATTTAATTACCTGCAAGGAACAGAGGCTTTTATGGTGGATTCCTTGAAATTAAGTACTATACACAATTATAGAGAATCAGACCTTCAGAAAACCAAACAAGAACTAGAAAGAGATTTTCTTCTCAAATGAATCTTCTGTCATACCTGTCTAGTCAGTGATATTATGCTGGTGTAAAATGAATGCAGGTGTGCTCATAAGCAGACTTATTTTTTCTGACTTGTCTGCTAAACATTGTAGTTTAAAAAAGTTTCAAAATTAACAAGCAAGATGTAGTAAAGTGCAGTGGTAGTTAACTGCAACAAAAGGGGCTTCCTGAAGTTTTGTTTGTTTTCATATCTTTCTACTTGTTTCCACAGAGAAAGCTTGAAAAGGGAACTAGAGTGAAGATAAAACTTGGGAAGCAAACTTTGAGTTTTGTTTAGGTGTTTGGCTGATTGCAAAAACATCCTTGGGTGCAATCTGTCATTGCTACAGGTTCTTTGGCTCTTGTATCTTGCAAATCTGTCATAAATGGAGATCGATTCAGAGTAGCATATAGGACTAGGTTTTGCTCACCAGAAGAGTAACTCTTCTTAAATCCAGTTACCAAGAAATTCTACACTGGCAGCTTCCTGCATTAGAGGGCTTTTCTACAGTGTGAAGGTGACAGTCTGAGAATGTACTAATGTTTGGTACTGTCCTCATTTACTTTGTCCTTATTAGTGGCTGAATTCCAAACCATGGAAATATCCCTCAAGTGGCTTAATAAAAGACTGAAGATAATCTGAAGAAGATGATTTATTATTCCTCTTTCCCAGGCCAGAGGAGAGTTACCTTAAAGAAAGACCTTATATATACTCAGATGCTGGGAAAAAGTGAAGTTCCATATTTTGTGGATTTTAGTGCACATAGCAGTATCTTTAAAAAGCTGGCTGTGATCCACATTTCAAATTTTACACCATAGGAGCAAGACTGCCATTCAAGACAGTGTAGTTATTGCAATTTCCTTTTAAATGAGAGAAGCATTGCCACTGAATTTAATTACTCTGATGTATTGCCCTTGGACCTTCCAGCCACACTCTCCTTTCAAGTAAGCTTTCTTCTTTTTTTCTTATTTTTGCTGGATCTTTAGCTTTTTCCCTTTGAGTCTGATTCTGTGAGGTACTGGATGTCTTCTGGGAAAAGCCAAATGCTTTTAACTCCAAGGGACTTTTCTGGATGTTGGATACACTTGGCAGATCACAGGAGAGTGTCCCTCAAAGTTCCCTTTGGTTCTGAAACGTGGTAAGGAAAAGGAACAGCAATCATGGTGCATGTAAACCAAGAGATTACTCACACTGTGAACAACATTTTATGGGGAAAATTATAGTTTATATTATAATCCCTGCAATCTTTTCTAAGTTTTTCAAACACTCTCTCTGGACAGCATATAATCCTATATCTTCCTAATACAGCCTGGCAACACACAGCCACAAAATGTCATGGAAGTAAATGGCTTTAATCAGAAACTTGCTTAGTGCCTTATTTTCAGTTTTCCCAGGAGAGACTCGTAGACTTCAAAGCATACAATATATACAGATTGTGTTTTGTCTTTGCAGAGCGCCTTATTTTCATTAGGGATCCTTTTTTTTTTCTTACCTTGCACCAAAGGATCTGTGTCACTAATTGGGCCAGTAATTTCTTGTCATATCATGCTAAGTAATGAATTTGTTATGTGATACTCAATGGCTTCTTCAATTGTTTATTACACTTTGGGCAAATTGAGCAATTAAGTGCAACATGAATTTTTAATTGAGAAAAAAAGGCAGAGGAGGGAGTATTCAGACAGTGTATTACAGTGGATTGGATAAATTTCAATTTCCCATTACCTCAACAAAATGCCAGTACTTTATATGTATGCAGAAAAATTCATCCTGCTCTTTATAAATCTGAAACAGCCAAGAGAAAAGCTGTTATTTTATTGGAACAAATACGGGAAACAGTCTGTTCATGTTAGAAATTACCTTGTTCAATCGTCTTGCAAAACTGCTTTCTAATTTTTAATTCAGAAATTAATTTCTAATGGTCTTTTACCAGAGTGAGCACTGACAGTAACTGTTTTGTTCAGAAAACACCACTGCCATTTGAGATTCATAATTCTGCATATAATTCTTTTCCTTTTTAAGAATTAATGAATTTACTAAGGATTAACTGATTGTGAAAAGCAGGGATTTATTTCCTTCCCGTCTGCTCATTTCAAGTGACTTGATTCTATTGGAAATCAATATTTGTGGTGTACCTGCATATCTCTACCTGTAATTTGCTTCTCTTGCATGTATGTACATGGAAATAAATGCATTATTTTTGTGACATAAATATGTCAGCTTTTTACGTGGCAGCAGTATCTTTGCTATGTTTGTCTGCATCATGTTTTGTCACGCATTCATTGTTTTTTTTTTCCTTTCAGCTTCTCCTTATTCTTATATTTAGCCTCTGAATAGTTTAGATTTGCTCTGAGTATTTTCCCCAGATGATCCTATGGGTTCCTTATGCTGATCCGAAAATTCTCACTAGCATTAGAAAACTGAACAAGAGTTCTTGAACAAGAAGAAGGAGCACAAGGAAAGGAGGGGCATGATTCACATTAAATGGAACAGAAATTCTTGGAATTACCAATTAGGCAAAACCCCCTCCAAATATGTTTGGTGTCTCTAAATTTTTCTCACATCATCATAAAGTGTTTCATATTTAGTTTGATCTTTTTACCTAACCTTTCCCAATTCTTTCAACATGGTAAAATAATAGTCTTTTTTTTTTCCTAACTGATACTATTCATTGAATTGACACAAAATTATTAATTGTTCAGCCTCAGGTCTGAAAATTTTCTTGCATTTAATGTGAATTTTCAATTTGTTCATAATATTCCCAGCACACCTCACTGCCGGGTTCTGATGGCGTGATATTTTGACTGGAATTTGGACTTAATACTGGATTCCTTGTAGAGATAGAGAAGTGAAATGCAAACAAATTTAATTATTTCCCTAAAGTCTAGATTGAAACAAAAGACTGAACATTCAAGATGAAACAGATTAAAACAGAGTCCTTGCCAAGTGCTGTTAATCATGAAAAAATTCATCCCCTTGCACAACGTTTTAGGCAGTGACTAAGTGCTTCTTCTTGTGCAAACCTAAGTGGCAAAGTTGTCTTTGTGCTAAACGGACCCACATGTCAAACAGTAAATGTTACATTTTTGAACTTGAATTGGTAGTTAACCTGGGTTTGAGACATGGCTGTAGTATGTTTAGGTAGATCAGGGGGAGGAAAGATAATACAACCATAATAATATGCATAGCAATGTCCACAAGACTTACCCATGCTGCATGCCTTGTATATTCTGGGATACAATTTTCATTTTCAATGTCAACTTAAAAAAACAATTTAAAAAGTCCTTTTATTTGTTAAAGCAAGTCTGGCTTAGACTATGTGATGTCAGCAAAACTATCTGGATGAGACAAATTATAGCTAGAGCTTCTCAAATAGCTCTCCTGTTTCCAGTTGTATCATAGTCTCAAAATTTTTATTTCCTGTAATCATCAGGACACAAATCAATTTCTTGTTAGGGACAGTACTCTAGTTTCTCTGTACTTGCATAAATTATGGCTGGAGTTATGGAACCCAAATCCTTTGGGAGACGAGTTCAATACAAACACAGTGAGCGAGGACTTCGCATCCCTCCCGGTGTTTGTAGGACAGCGTGGTTTTGTTGCAGGTGTTAATTCTGGTGACCTACGGTGACAGTGAGGGCAGTGTCTGGATGTCACTGCAGGGAAAGCTGGAGGACAAGGAGGGCCAGCTGGCGTGGAATGCACCGCCTGGCTGAGCACTGAGCCACACAGGGAATCCTGCACCTCACATGGTCCAGGGCTGCCTGAGTCATGTCCCAGTAACAAATCACCTTCCTGGTAGGAATGAAAAGTGTCACTGACGTAATGGAAGGCTTAAAAAACCCCCAAATGTTGGAATGACCTTCCTGTAAGTCTTCTACCCAATAGAGTGGCAGAACTTTTTCCAAGATGATAATTTCTGATCTCTCTTCATTTCCCTACTGCATCACTCCTGAAATGCCAGGCAAAAGGAATGATTCACAAATTACCTTTTTCTTCGCAGCAAGGAAATAAGTGGAGACTTGAGATGTAATTGATAATTGAAAAGGCTAGAGAAACCTTGTCTATTTCCCCCTTTGGCTCCTTTTACTCAAGTATCACTCTTGCTCCTGCTGTCACACCTTGGGTGTGTGCTATATCCATGTTCCACATTGAGAAGCTTGATTAGGAGCTGTTCAAATATGATTCTTTACTTATTTTGGAATCAACCTTTTTAGGAAGCCCAAGTGGCAGAAACAGTGCAAGCATGAAGATATCATGTTATCTAATAAATTCAATATTCTAAAATCTCATACTAAGACATAAATGCTAAGTGAAAGAACTCCAGCTTCCATTCCTGCCCTCCATGCTGAATTTAATCTTACAAGAGAAGATGAGGTTAGATATTATCCAGGCAATTTTTACAATTCTGCATTCCACAGTGTCATGATGAAAAAGTAAAAAAGGCAAGTCTTTATTGATTTATATCTAATTTAAAAATAGTGTGGCAACATTATCTCAGGGTTTCTTTATGCTGATGTCAAAAATGTAAACCATGCTTTCAGAGTACATATGTGAAAACCTAAAAACAATCCCGAGGTGGGTTGTAATTTTTCATCTTGATTCTGCCTTTTCAAGCAAAAATGTAACTGTAAAACATACTGCAAAAATGCAAGTTGGGCATCTTGGTAAGAAGAAATGTTTTTCAGGATTTAGAGCACCTTTCCTGACAGCAGCGTGGTGGAAGAATATAATATAGTGACTGCTGTCATTTCAACTCTCCTCTGTAGAGTTTTAGACCAAATATTGTATTAAAAGGTACAGTAAGTCTTTTACTGTTTTGCCATTCTACTAGCTGGGAGATTCCCGTAGAGCCTGTGAAAAGTTTTTGTATGCAATGACTTTGCTGTTTGCCTTAATAACAAACACTCATAACTGACTTAAATCAGCATATGAGTTCCAAGGTCACCACTGCCATGGAGTTGTCTTTGATTACATTCTGCTTTTGTTAAGGTGTCATCACATCCTATTGATCTTTCTTTGTCTGTACTTTAAGACTTAAAAGCCAGGAGGAAGGCAGCATAGGCATCTTTTAAAGCTGTAAGAAGACATTCTGGCCCCTTCCTTTATGATAAGCACAGGTAGGTAAAACAATGGGACAGATTTGCAAATGGTGTAGCAGAGTGAAGCTGCAGTTACGTACACTCAAAGGTTCTAAGCATAGCTTTAAAAAAGGCTGAATTTGAATGAAAAAAACTTTCTATGTAGCTGAAAATGTTGAGCTTCAAATTCTGAGTTCAATTTTTTTCTTCATTCCTATAGCATCCCCTCCTAGACAATATAGGTCAAGTAGGGGTATTTGCAAAAGGCAAATGTGCATTTCCCACAGTCACATAAACTGAGCTAAGAGCTGTCTCTTTCTTTTTCTTTTTTTTTCTTTTTTTTTGGGACACCATCCAGCAAAAGGAAATCATGTTAGGTCCCATAAGAATAAAAATTTAAAATAAAAATGCAAACTGAAATCAGTCATTTCCCCAATTCTTCTAATTGCCTCCTAAGACTTATCTGGTTCAATTATATATGGCCCAGTGTTGATTTTGCAATTGCCACGGAGTGCAAACCACAAAATTATGCATAATCTAAGATTTTTTTTGTCTGCTTCAGTTATTCAAAGAAGAATTAAATTCTACAACTTCTATTGATGATGTAGTTGTTTCAGGGCAATATGCATTTCTGGAGATTTGAAAAAAAAAATATTACAGGAAAATTTAATGAGTCCTTCCAAGTAGTATCATGTTGTCCTCTGTCACTTTCCCAGAATTTATTTTTCATTCTTTTCATCCTTTAATTTTGGGATTCATTTGTTCTTTGTTCTTGTCTTTGTCATTCTTGATCCCTGTGGGATCTCTGAAGATCATCTAGACCAACCTCTATTCCCAGAATTTACCATATAGATGCATATAATGCATATTTGTGGAAGTAAATTGAACAAAATCCCAAATACTATTACTTTTCTGATATTTTTTATTGATTATGTTTGTTTAGGGCTTTAAATTCTTTCCCATTTTGCTTAAATCATTAATTTAGCCAGACCCAGCTGTATTTGTCATATTACATATGTGTTGGACAAGGAAAGAAAAAAATACTGGGAAATAAAATGTTTTATTAAAATGAACAGAATAAACTCATCTAAGGAGATTTAGAAGGTATTTTCAAAATTCTGGAATTACATTAGAAATTCTTTTAACTAGTGGCCATTTCCATAGAGAAGATTCGGGTTTTTCACAACCATCACGCTTTCCATACATTTGTTATGTCAGGTTTTTGGATGATGTCTACTTTATTTTCCCATAACATATGGTGGCCCATGATCATAGTTTCTTTCTGGAGTAAGTCCAGCCTGAGAGGAGAAAAACAATACTCTGTTGCAGGTATTGTGTTTTCCATTAGCCTTTAGGCAAATCATCCCCTTTCTCTCAGTTCCCTCTTTATTGCGTCCTGAAATGGTCACACTTCTGATAATGTTGTCAGGAGAAATACTTCTGCACTTTGCTTTGACCTTTTTGCACTTTCTCATTTTTTTTCATTAGTCTCAACCCATTTAAAACTAACTAAGCTTGACTCTTCAAATGAAAACTGGCCAAAATCTCTTTGGGAATTGTTGAGCCTTTAAGAGACAAAAAAAAAAAATCTGTGTGTGATGTCTGAGAGTGAACTAATTGGACCAAAAAAGGTTTCAGGGACTGTTGTTATGGCAAAGAAAATATTGAATAATTTCTTCTTTATGGAATAGAGACAGCTATGAATCTTGGAAGAAGGAGGGTTGAATCTAGAAGAGAATTTATTTCACATGTGTGAAGACAGCTGACAGGCTTCCCTCTATACTACCATTTTCCCCCCTCTACTTATCCAAAACCCACATTACAAACTTTTAGGGTCGTTTGAGTGAAAATTTTTCCTCCTGAGACTGGTTCCATCTTTTAGCTTGTGTTACTTTATACAGGTACCTTTCTCTATAATGTCCAATTTCATTATTATTACTATCAGTTCATTTATAGGTAGGAAAATTAGCAGTGCACAATATGGAAAACTACATTTTTCTGTACTAGATTACTGAAACATCAGAAAAAATTATGCTAGCTTGAAAGAAAAAAGAAATTAGAGGATTTCACTCCTTTCCGCAATGTGGATTTAATTCCAATAAAATTAATAAAAGTATATATTATAATGTACATAAATACACTCTCCTGGCAGTAAGTTGACAGTGATGGGTTGTCTATAAGACCAAGAAAGCAGGTTAGCTTAAACAAGTCAATTTCCTTAGACTTATTTAGGAGTTACTTTTTGCGCTAGCAATTCGAAATTGCCAAAGAGGTTAAAAAAAAGGGAGATTTTTATACTGCACAGATCATTGTCAACACTGAGAAGAGGGAAAATACCATGTGGACAAGTCCAGGACAAATGATCTTTGCAACAACTTGTTCAAAAAACTATCAAGATGAACATTTTCGAAGCTGAAGGTCTATTTTTAAGATGGTTGCAATAGGAAAATTACACTGATTGTCACTTATCTGGAATTATTGTCAGTCTTTTGGGTGATTGTACTTGGCAGTATTAAATGTAGTGAAGCTTTTCTGTTCCCTGTTCCTGTTGTGACACAAATGACAATGTATTGCCTCAGTGAATAACAGGGTGCTGGTCTGATTTAACTGGCTTCTGAACAGACTCCTCTCTGCAACCCACATGGGAAAAGACAGGGAGGTGGCAGTGGAAGTGTCTGTCTTCCACCTGCCATGACCTCCTTCACATGTGTGAACCAGAAATAGAGCATTTTATCTGCCATATCCACTTGCAAATTAAATTTATGGTGAAGTTAAATAAAAAAAGATTGCTTAACAAAACCAGTTTTTTTGTTTCTGAACAAAAAAACCCAGAGTAAATTGGTATTTCTCTAAAAAGCTTTGAATGAACAGGGAAAGTTTCAACTTCAGTCCTGTGCACGCTGATTAATCAATTAATTTCCATGGGGAACACACACTTTTGCCACTGAAATTATTGTAATTTTTACTAGTATGATGGTATTGAGCTGCTATAACAAGAACCAAGCACGCTTTTTCTAAGGTCAAAAATCCTACGTAACTGAAGAAGTGCAGACTAGATTGAAAGAGTTGGATTCTTCCATCTGCCAAAGTGAAGATGGAAATTCAATCACTGAAGTTTTTCTTTGCAGTGATTTTGTAAAAAGCATGTGTTAAAATTGCCTGTGTAGGGCTCAGTGCCTTGACAAGCAGTTTCTGTTTCTTTTTTTGAAAAATCACATAGTACATCCAGCTCTGGAGTCCCCAGTATAGGAGGGACATTGAGCTATTAGAGTGGGTCAAGAGGAGGGACCTTAAGTTGATTAGAGGGATGAGGCAATTCCCCTACAAAGAAAGGCTGAGAAAATGTGGTAAAAAAAGGCTTTGGAGTGACCTAATCTCAGCCTTCCAACATGTAAAGAAGGGCAGAGAAACTTTTTACAGGGATGTGTAGCGACAGGACAAGGGAGAATGGCTTCATAGTGAAAGTAAGTTTAGGTTAGATATTAGGAGGAAGTTCGTCACTGTGGGGGTGGTGAGACACTGGCACAGGTTGCCCAGAGAAATTGGGGTGGTCTCATCCCTGGAAGTGTTCAAGGCCAGGTTGGATGGAGTTCTGAACAACCTGGTCTAGGGGAAGGTGTCCTTACCTATGATAGAGAGGTGGGAATAAAGTGATCTTTAAGGGTGCTTTTAGTCCAACCCCTTCAATGATTCTATGATCTCTCTCCTACTGAAAAGGCAATACAGCCACATGTTGTGCTAGAAAACTTAATTTTGCATACAGGCCATGGGGAGTCAGGTAGACATAATATTTACCTTTATTCTTCACTGATTAATTAGTATGTTGAACACTGATTTGAAAATAGCAATTATGTTCTCCAGTAACAGGAGATACTCCACAAGAGCCAGTTCTGTCTCTGAGGCTCTGATTCTCTGGAACTGTGATTTGGTGGACTATAACCACATTCTCAGAGTTGTTAAACTAGTCATGCAAATCCTCCTTAATTTGGGGATCACTGACTAGTTAGGCTGTAACAGCTCCTTAGGAACTATTACAGTCCTGGGTCCAGCTCCCAGTCAGTGCTTTGCAGTCAGATTGAATATTTCTATTAATGTTCTGGGTTTATGCTTACAAAAGCAGTAGAGAATTAGTGCTTCCAGTTTTTTCCAATCTCTGGATTCTTTCTGTGCACTAAGTGGTGTAGCTTTATCTAAGAAAAGCAGCAACAAAATCCTCCACACTCCAAAGTTAGCACCACCTGAACATAAACTAGGCTGAAGAAGAACTGTTTTCCTCCTACTTGGAGGTACTGCACATAAGTAGTAAGTACCTCCTCTCTGAGACTATGTGCTGATGTTTGCCTCTTCTGCAAAATAAACGCAAAAGCATTTATTGAGAAAATAGAAGTCATCTTTTGAGCTAACCTACATTGCTTTTAAAAGGGAGATTGTTCAATATATGTGAGTCAAAGTCTGTCAAAATGCAGCTTTTTAAACTTCCTAAGTGATGTGAGTGAGGAAGAGCTCCCTTGTGAGAAAACAATCAAATACATTGGTTCATTCATATTTGTTGCAGAATGATAGGGGCCTAGAAGAACATCTGAAATTCTGATTTCAGTTTACTGCCCTGTATTTAGAGCTGCACTTTGGTATTGTCACAGTAGGGTTGGTTGTATGAATGATGGTTCATCAGAGATGAAGTCACACCATGGCCCTTAGTGCTGTAATCTGAGCTTAAGAGAAGAGATCTCTAAAGTACAAGTAAGCATTTGATAAATTATTTAGAAGAGAAGCAGAAGCTTTAAGCCGCTTTTTGTACTGTGTATCTTTGGAGCAATTGTTGCATGCACTTCAGATGACAGAAATGTGTGTAAGGGTACAATGTGAGAAGGAGTTTCTCTTTGGTGATTTATGCATCCTCCTTTGTGTGATACAAATAAGAATTGCTCAAATCATAGAATGATATTATGGAATCACAGTACTGTTTGGATGGGAAGTGGTCTTAAAGGTGCACATCCTCTGGAATGGGCAAGGACACTAGACCAGGTTGCTCAGGGCTTCATCCAACCTGGCCCTGAATGTTTCCAGGGATGGAGCATCCACAGCTTCTCTGGGTAACCTGTTCCCAGTGCTTCACCAGCCTTGCAGTAAAGAATTTCTTCCTAATATCTGATAAATCTGTCCTCTTTCAGTTTAAGGCCATTATTCCTTGTCCTATCACTACATGCCTTTATCAAAATAGGGCTTTTTTTGTTTTTTTTTTTAAACTAGCTTTTTTGTAGGCCCCTTTGGGTACTGGAACATTCTAAAAGATCTCCCCGGAGTTTCTCTTGTTCTCCAGGCTGAACAATCCTGACTTTCTTAGCCTGCCTTCATAGGAGACGTGTTCCAGCCCTCTGGTCATCTTCACAGCCCTCCTCTGGCCTTGCTACTGTGGATTTCTCTCTCCATATCCTTCCTGTGCTTGGGGGCCCCAGTGCTGGATGCAGCACTCCAGAAACAACTGCTTACATAGTTATGGGAAAATGATGTGCTGTACTTGCTTTGAAAGAGGGTTTTTTAAATTTTTCTTTAAGATTTGTGTTTAACTAGAGCATTTGAATGCACTGCTCACAGTACAATCATGATCACAATGATGCCTCAATCTCACTGTGTTACTTGGCAAGTGCAGAGTAGGCTCCATACATTCCAGGGGTTTAGAGGTGTCTTTTATTCCAGCCTGGAATGTTGTGCCACTGAAGCCAGCTCTGCAGATTTATGAATGATGGGTCATTAACATCCATTTCAGCTTCTTGAGTGCACATCAGCTGATGAGGGCTGAGCACAGCTAAGAGCTTGTAGTGGTGTGGACAGGGATGAGGACACGACCTAGACACATGGCGGTTTTTTTTCCCAAGGAAGGGATCCATGGTGCTTCTCTTTAACAGCACCTTTTAAAGTATTCACTGTTGCTGTAAAATCTTTTCAGTCTCTGCATTGGGGATTCATATTATGCCCAGGCTGACATTATGTACAGGCACGACTGTTACCATAGGATTATCATTTCTCCTACTGACTGATTTCTCATCATCAGTAAGCATAGTAATTTCTTAGTAATTTCCTCTTTTTCTGGAGCCAAGCAAGAGCCACATTAATTTCTAGAGTAAGAAGAAACCATTTCCAGTGTCTTAAATGTACTTATGCTCCACATGCTCAGAATTTCATACAGATTATTAATTGTTTGTCAAATCCTGATTTTTTATTCCACTACCTCCATTCAAAGAGTTATGGATTTTATCTTCACTGTTCTTGTACCCACAATTTTCTTTGCCATGTTCTGTTTCTGCTGGGTTTTAGTTTAAACTCTCAAATTTCTAGAGACCTCAATTGCAGAATTTATGATTTATAGACAATTTTAAAGATGTTCTTCCGTTGAAATAACAGAGAAATTTGAAGCATTAGTATTTGGAATTACAGCATTAATGTGGTTGTAATAGGTTCTCAGAGTACAGGCTTACCATTTTGTTCTGTATAGGTGCAACATCTTTTGACACTTTTTATAGCTTTAAAAATTATGTACTGGAAATACTGTGAGTCCTGAGCTCTTAAATCAGCATGACTGTCAGCACAATCTGAGGCAATATTGCACTGGAGGCATGTCTGTGAGCTCAAGTGGGGAAGAGCACTTTGAACAATGGAGAACAGATTTATCCAATGTGGGATCCTCTGAGGAACCCATCAATGTAATTTATGCATGGAGTATGTGCATGAGATGTACTTCATCATGCAGGGAAGTTTTGAGTTGCTTCTGTCAGATTGTTCCTTTGAATAATGTGATCCAAGTGAAGAGTTACTTCATTTTAGAATTTGAACAGATATTTTATGAAATGCACTTATTTCAGAAACATCTTCAAATAATACTGATGCTTAAGATACAATTCAGAGTATTTGAAGCTTAGGACATGAACTTATTTTTTTGTCTGGAATTATGTTTTCCCTCATTCTCAGTTCATCAACCATTTGCACCTATTTTTTCTTTTCAATAGATTAAAAATTCCATTACAACGGCCTTCTATTAATATATATGCCTGAAAGTCAGCTTCTAAGTCTATGATTTTGGTTAAACAGCCTAATAAATGAGTCTTCACTACTAGTGCCTAATTGTTGAAAGAAAAGTCGTGAGGTTAAGTATCCAGTGCCTTTCTCCTTCTGTAGTTGTTAGGAGCAGTGCAACACAGCCTGACACATCTGCCAGCACTTCACACCCACTTGCTCGTGTATAAATGACTGAACAAAGAACAAAGCAATGAAAAGTCAAGCTTTACCTTTTTAAGTAGGAATGATAGAGAAAACCCAATATATGAGCTGCACAATACATTTGAGGAGCAAAATTCTAGTGGAAAATATTGTGGCATCTTATAAGAGATTACAAATTATGTCAGTAATTACATACAGTTACCTAACAAATTTTGAAAATATATATAGGGACCTAATTTGACGGTGTGGAAATAAAAATGTTTGGTACTGGTGTGCATTTTGAAAGAAAAGGCAATCCAGGAAACCAGTCATTTATATTCTTTAGATTAATTAAATACTTAAAAAAATTATATTGATACAATTTGTATAAAACTTACATTCTTTTAAATCAAATTGAATTCCCCATATCCAACCATTATCTCTTAGAAAAAAAGAATTTTTTGAAAAAATTTGTGCATCCCTGGTTTAGAGAATAAAGACTAGAAAGTGAAGCTTATTAGGGAAGCAAGAAGGATGTTCTATTTCCCTTCTTCTGACCTGATTGATATTCTCTTTTCTCTCTCCTGACATGTTTTCTATAATGCAGACCACAAAAAAATAGCTGGCAAAGTGTCTTGATTTTCTTCCAGCCTTCAGACTTCAAATGCAGAAAAATGTCTACTAATTTCTATTTCAGTGTTGCCATAGATACAGTTTCTATGATGTTTTTATTTTTTTTTTTTTTTACTTCTGTCTATCCCTCTACCTGTCTATAGATCTGTCTTTCATCTTGCTGGCTAACAACTTTTATTCTTCTTTCCCCCTTTATTTTCCGTGCTTTCCAGCTATTCCCCAGCATGTATTCCACTTGCTTAATTTACTCAGGTGTTGCGTTTGTTTTGTTTTGGTTTTTGTTTTGATTTGCAATTCAGAATCCTCGCTCTTGTTGTTCTGGTCAATACACGAATCCTGTAATGCCCCACAGGTAGTGCCCAAGGTATCTTGTTGGGCTTTGAAATACTCTTTCTTTCTACTGTTGAAATTCACAGTAATTAACTTGGCTTCACATTCTGTGAAAAAGGGATGCCTTCAGATCCCCCCTTCCTGCTGTGTTCTCGAGGCGAGGCTGTGCTGGAGTTCTCTTTGATTCTGTTTGCAGTGTAATGCACATTCTCTCACACTGCACTTTCCCAGTTTTTGTTTCTCCCAGACCTTCTTCTCATGATTTTTTTTTCTGTTTCTAGTAATTGCAAACAGCAGCAGCAGCTCAGGATGCACAGTGTGTGTAGGCTTAATGTACCTATTCATCTGCAGTCATTCATCACCACTGTTGTATCTCTTTTTCAGCTGCAAAGAGCAAGACAGTTCAGTGATGTACTTTAACTTGGGTGATAACTGCTGCTGGTGAAAATGGTTCATCCCTATTCATTAACCACCAAAAAAAAGATTACTTTATTACTCCTTATTAGTATGCAGGTGGGCATTTAATTCCTAATGCACTGGATGAAATTTATAATCTCCTCATCTAGTAGGGATGAGACAGATGATGAAAGTAGAGCACCAGTGTTTTCCCATGAAAGTTACATTTTCCCTCTAAGAACATGGAACTGGGCCTATGCATATCTTGACAATACTCACAGTCTTTAACTTTGGAGCTCTGATTTATAGACCTAATTCAGGGCTTTGGAGTCCCCTTATATATATCCTGGAGATATTCAAAATTCCAGATGCTCTGAATAAACTTCTGTGGAGAGTGAAATTTCTTCTTTGAACTGTCTATGATCCTACGCAGATCACTTGACTTTGATGCCTAGGGTTAGCTGCTGTCTTCTGTTTTCTTATGCGCATTTCATCATGTGGCATCCTCCCCTTTAGGAAACACAGAGGTTGATTTTCCTTAAATAATAATTGTCATCAATTTTAATAGGGCTGTGCTCAATGCAAATGTGTCTCTGGAGACATTCTACCTTCTTTGAAGTTGGGCAAATATGATAATTCACTTTTACTACCAAAAGACAGTTTTGTTGTGTTGTTTTCTGTTTGTTTGTTTACCAGCAAGTGGGTGGTTTTTTGTTGCTGTTTGTTTGTGGGGTTTTTTTTCCCTATCTGTTACTCTGTCCTACTGGTCATTTATTCTGAACTTCCCCCAGGTCTTGGAGGAAATCTGATGTACCACCTTACACTTTGTCAAATATTCATCCTCTGGCTTTTTTGTTGAAGCAGTGATTTAGCTTAGGTAAAATTGGGTTGATACAAATCCAAGATTGATGTGGCTTGAGGATGAGATTGATTAGCAGCATGTTCCCTGTGCTATTACTTGTGTATAAACTGAAAGGAAAAATCTTGCGGATCAATTACAGCTACGGAATTTTACAAACTACTTTGAAAGAACTAAGTCTTAGTTAAAGTTTCAAAGTTACAAAATTCATGGTAAGCTTCACACTGTACAAATTTGGGGCTGGTGTAAAGAAAATCTTTTTTGTGTGTCCTTTCACAGCCTCTCTGGTACTTAATGCCTGTCTCCATCTGATGATCAGTTAACAAAGCCTAACTAATTATTTATTACAAGTTGTTCTTGCTATAATTTTTTTCATCAACAATTTGGGAATTTCTCCTTTGCTGGCTATTGTCCTCTGAGCTACTCCTCCTCTCCCACCTGTGTTAGCAGGGAAAATCCGCCTCTTCCCATGCAGCTGAACTTGTTGGCAGTGCTCTTACCAGCGTAAATAGCTCTGGGATTTATTGAGGAAGTGTGAATCGTCTCATCTGGAACAAGCATGTAAACTTTAGGCATTGTGTCTAAGCTAGCCACAGGCAGTCAGGCATCCCAGGGAGGAATTCTTTCCATTGCCAGTTAGCTCTCTAGGAAAGAGGAAAGAGCTAACGCAACAAAGAGAGACACAACTCTTGGAGATGTGTTTACACACCTTTCCTCCAAGAGGGCAGCTTCAGCTCAGCTTCATCCTGTTGTGTTTGTGTCTACCCCGGGGAGGTAGCACAGAATATACTACCCTCTCCAAGTGCTGCTTCCAGTTTTACAGCTCTGGAGGGGATCTCTTATTACACTGTGGGGTTTTTTTCACTTCGGTTATCTTCAGGTGAGTTACGTTGGCATTTGTGAGGAAAGAAACAGTCTCTGGGATCAATACTTTTGCTTTGAATGCATTTGCTTTGTCGTATTCACTTAATAAAATGAAAATAGATAGAAATGAAAATATTTCTTAAATGGTATTTGCTAATACTCCAGACACTGTTGTATGCATACAGTATGGCTTATTTTTTTTTTCTTTTTTCGGTTTAGTAGAGAAATGGGAAACCTGACTTCTAAACAAGTAGAGGCTATAGACACTATTTTTTCCTTATCCTCTGTTGCTGACCTTGTAATAGGCCTATTAAGAAGGAGTCAGTTTTGATCACTTTAAGCATAGTCAGAATTTATGAGACTATTATCTCAGATAATCTAAATAGGGAGTGTTATTGTGCACTTTATGCTACAGTTCTGCTTTTGAGCTCAGTAAATGACTGGCTGCATTATTACCAAGTATTTTTATAGAGGTCCCAAGTGTAATTAATGTTTCTGTGGACAAGAATCCGATAGCATTAAGACCAGCACAAACATAGGAAAAAACATAGAATAAAGAGCTAGAAGATTACAGGAAAAGGTTGGACCTGTTTGAATAGCAGAAGTATGGTGATTAACAGTCTAGGTGTCGTGTAAAACATCCATAAGAATCTCCAACAAGATCCATAAGAACCCAGGTATCCTCCAACCATTACAATGTGGGTAGTAGCTTGAAACCCTGGTAGTCTCTTCCTGAGCTGTAACAGAGCCTGGAGACACAAGCTGGGGAATCTTTGGCTCATCTTTCTCACTGTGTTGATTTCAGCGCCAGCATTCAAATGTTTACCTTTCTGTTCTGCGTTTCTCCTCTAGCTCCTAATAGTGACAATCATATTTTCCTCCTGCCAGTTTGTCCTTTATTTCTTTTCCCTTTTGTATTGCTCCAATGTATATGCTAGAGTCATACTTTGATTCCTTGGTATCATGCTTGTCGTGTGGTCTACTTGCTGTGTCTTCCTGTTATAACATTATTTTTTCCTCCAGCTATATATCTGATTAGTATTCACCACTTTAAAAAATGCTTCAGTTTTACTCTCCCTGTGGACTTTCCTTTAAGAGTGTTTACTTCAGGCAGAGGATAGATTATGCTATCATGTTGTAAAATCCTAATAATAGCAATAAATGCCTCTAATGGAATGAATTTTGTTCCTTTTTTACTAGAGTACCGAGTAGGTGTCCCACAGCAGTGGGTTTATTAGAAAGGAAAATAAATTAAAAAAGAAAAAAAAAGGCAAGGAAAAGAAATAAAGCTAGCTGTATACTTTAGAAAATTAGAAATATCAGAGTCTATCAATCTCGAATCTGCTTGCAGTTTCCAATTGCTCTGCTGGCAATAATGGGGTTACAGTAGTGTGAAAACTGAATCAATAAAATCAACCACACGCCTTCTGAGTCGTGGAGCATATTGCATGGCATAGGATACTGCACTGTATATTTCTCCTAATAAAACCAAGCCACTTTTGATGCAGTAGAGAAAGGAGTCAGAAAATACAGTGACTGTTTCTCTTTCTAAGAGAATGACTGACATATGCTGCTTGTCTTTTGCTTGGAGTGTAGAACTATTGAGAATTAACAGTGGCCATGACAGGTTTCCTCTTCTTTTATATCCACTTTGTATTTTACTTCCCAGCACTGCTGTAATCTATGCTTTTAGTGATCTTGACCTTGGAAATCTACTGGAAGCAAACTCTGGCCCATAATGCAGCCCATTTGCTGCAGTGAGTGTGCTGCTGGGAAGTCACCCTGGTTTAGTGCTGCGTTGGGAAAAGACTGTGTCTTGGTCTGAAAAACAGGTGTCTGCTACGGAAAGGGCACGCCCCCCCCTCCCCCCTTGGGATGGACAATTCAAAACACTTCCCTCCAAATTATCACAAATTTGAAAATTAAGGCGGGTCTCAGGCAAAGGTATTGGGAACAGGAATAGCAGTTCTTTACTAATAAGTATAACAAAACAACAACAACAACAAAAAAACCAACCAAACAAAAAAACCCCCAAAACAACAACTACTGCATTAACAACAACAACAAAAAGAGAAACAGAACCAGGAACCTCGAGGGGTTTTTTCATCACAAACCATGGGTAAGTCTGATTTCGGGGCTCCTGTGGGACTCCAAGAGCAGAGCTGGAACAGTGGAAAATCCTGGGTTGGTAGATGAGACAAATCAGAAGTCCTGTGGTGGTAGCTGGCACGGCGGGATGCCCCGGCAGGGCAGGGAAGTGCGGGGCTACACCGTAGCAAGAAATGAGCAGCACCGAAGAAGCGGTGGCGGCGGGAGAGAGCCCAGCCCAGCTCCCGGCAGGGGCAGGAGGAGGCGAGCTCAGAGTTCCCGGGCACACGAGCAGATGAGAGTAGCCTCCCAAGACCTGAATCCGTGGTGATCGTGAACTCCTCTCACAGCAAGCAAAACAGCCTCGCCGTCCTCCTTCCTCGCCCAGAGCAAGCGACACACTACTTGTCCCCAGCCCGTCCTTTCCCTGCCCCCAAAACTCACGTTATCTTCCCCCTCCCAACTTTTGGCCACTTGTTTTGGCCAAGTACTCGTAAGTATTCAGTAGGCTCCTAGCAACTTACTGGAAAAAAAATCTATAAGAAAAGGAAACAAATCTAACCCCCAACAGACTGGAGACTCTCAGGTCTCTGAGCATGGAGACATACTTTCAAAAGCCTTCCTGCCATCTCCTATACACATACAGCTGTGAAAATTGGATATGGATTATGGAGGAGTAAATAATAAGGTGTTTATGGTGCCCTCAGAAAAACAGATGATATACGATATCCAGTCTGAGGTGACAGAGATAGAGCTACAGAAACGTGGATAAATCTCTTCTGGCAAATCTGGCTGCTGCTGCTGCTGCTGCTGGTAGGGCATCACAGGGGCCAGTTCTGGAATTCAGCTGGTCCCAGGTGCTCTGAGACGGTTCACAAAGTGCTCATCTACAAGTGCTTTGAGGACAGGCTCTGTTACCAGACCCAGTCCAGTTTTCTACACAGGCCAGGCTGCTTTTTTCTCCTTCCTTGTGTGTGATTGTTGGCTGCTGGAGGTAGAGAAGAAGGTCACACTGGTTGTCGTATTTACAAAGTTGGGCTTTTTGACAGTTGTCCAAAGGTCAGGCTGCTTGCTCTTTTACTATCTGTCTTGAGTGCAAGTAAATAAATGAAAAACATTGAAGCAGAAAGTCCCAAAATATAACAGTTCAGAGTATCTTTTCAGATGAAATGGCACTTTATTCCCTTATAAAACCTTGCATAGAAGAGCACAAGGAAAACATACCGGTTTGATTTCTTTTGAAAATGCTTTCTTAAGACTGCCAACTTGGAAAACAGCTGAAAGAAGCAAGAGGAAACATTGATTGTTATACAGGACGTGACAGCTAAAATGTCTTCTTTAAAGGAGGGGAAGGTTCCTCAATAGCTCTCCTTCATCAGTGCAAATTGCTACAGAAAGCAGTTTACTATATGCTGTCCAGAATTAATAAATTGAGTTATTGATGAAGGATCCAGGTCACCACCTCAACTGACGGGAAGACTAAGGGGCACAGTGTCTTACTCAAACAGAATGGTTTTTTTCTGTGCAGAATCTGTATTTGGTCTGAGACATAGAGCTCATACTGATTCAGCACTTGAGATGGTAAATCTTTTTCTGAAGCTGAGGTCTATGCATATTAGTGACAGCATGGTATTGAGGCTGAGACTAATAATGGTACTAAATAATCATCTCTTTTAAAACAGAAATTACTTTGATGAACATTAACATGAATATCAGCACAAGTGCAGGGTGTGCTTAGTACTATTTAACATGACCTTCATTTTGATAACAGCTCTAATTAGGCAGGTTTTGTAGAAGCTGACTGTCAGTTATGTTTGCATTACTGGAGAGCCTCATGGATTCTGTTTATCTGCAGTTTTGTGACTTTCATTCTTTTTTTTATCAGTTTTGTCTTATACAATGAGTTTAATCCCTTGAGCAGATGAAACACCCAGAAAATCTTGAAGTGTTCCCTGACACAGGTGCCAGGAGGAGAGTGCACTGACAGCTTAAGCCCACAGCACTCAGAAAGGGCCATCCAGGCTGTTCCAGAGGAGGAAGAGGCATCATTTGAGCTGCATCAGCTTCCTGATGCAATGTACCACTAAGTCTCTTGGACACTACTGCTGACCTAGGGAAGAGAGATAACAGTATCTGGTATTTGAGGGATCTGGACTCATTTAACACGCATTCAGAAGATTTGCATGTGATTTGGCTTTGCTTTACAATTATGCCAAGTTTATCAGATTGACCTAACAACAGCAGACTTCTCCAGCCACCAGCACAACAAATAGAGCAAGACATTTTCGTTAGGTCCAGCATCTCTAAAGATCCGTGTTTGCATGAACATAAAGAGGCTCACAGGGTAATGGTAATTACTTCATAATATTTTCTTCTTTGGTTGTGGCCTCTCCTGACTCTTTTGAAAGTGTCAGATTCATTCTGTTGATTTTACTCTCCAGACCCTCCGTCTGGAGGGACGGAGTGTAATTCTAATCCAAAACTTTTTCTGTATCTTTCCTTTATTTGTGTCTATCCTCAGCTTTCCCTTAAACCCACACCTGATCTGTGTAGGGAAGTGTTCATGTGTACGTTTAAGTTTGAGAGAGGATGAAAAGCGGCTATGGAGCATAAAAATGCCTTGGTATTTGAATTTGCAAATTATGAGTTCCTCCTTATTTTTAAAGATGGCTTTTGGGTATTTATATATATCACATATACAAATTCTCATTTCAGCTGCTAATTCTAACAATCTACTCTTTCTTAGTAAAAGTTCAGATTTCCTTAGTTTTTGATATTATTAGATTATGAGGCTTTAGGAAGGAATCTGGTTCATGAAACATGACATTTTCCATCACTGCTAAGATTCTGTGTAATACAGATATGAAAAAGTGATGTTTGGGTCTACAAACATTAAGGAGGCTTAATTGGAATGAATAGAAATTGCTGTTTAAAGAAATATTCCTGTATTTTTCATTATAGCTCTAGTTTTACAATCCTGTGTCTAAATGTCACCTACAGCCAAGATCCTGAATGTAGATGAGTCTGATTTCTCCAGAAAATGTAGAAATAGCTCTTTTGGGATTTGTGAAAAATTTGTTTTTCCTTGTATGCTGTTATGCATCATCTTTTATTTATCAAAATGTAATTTGATGCTTCCACTCCTTCTCTTTTAGCCTGCAAGAAGTTAGTAGCTTGAGGACACTGATATTGAGCGTCAGCTGTAAGGTATTTTTGTCCCTGAGCAGAAGAGGGAGAATAGTTTGGGGATGTGGCCTGTGGCTCTGAGAGCTGCTCACGATGGCTACAACACTATGAGAAACGAAACAATTTGTCAGAACTCTTGCAGATTAGGATTATAAAACGAAGGGAATGGAGGATTGATGAAAGGGGAAATAGGAAGTGACTGAAGCCCTACTCTCATTACAAACAGTTGCTGATTTCCTTTTTTCTATTCAAGGTCAATAAGTACAAAACATTGGGTTTGCTAATCAGATGAACACTTCATTACTTTGTTTCCGAGACCAAGGCACACATAATTTTTAGCTGCAAAAGTCTGTGGTTTTACTTCACAAAGTTAATTGGGAGATTTGATTTTAAAAGGTAATCATTTAGAAATGTGGTTTTTTTAAAGGTGATAGGAAAGATGCTAAAAGTGTTCCAGCTTTGAATAAGATAAAATATATTTAAGAACTGGCTAAATAATTTTTAAAAGTTATGGCTATTTTTAGCAAAGATATTTTCAACCCAATAATCTATAACAGCAGAGTACAAAGTTGAGCAGAGCAGACAGGGACCATTGAGTCCTGGAGTTAAGGGGGCATTAGTGTTTCTATTACAGTCTTGGGTATTTTGCAAGATAAGATGGTTAAAGTAATTGGTTCCAGACTGAAATGTAGCTTGAAAGATTGAGACCTGAGATCACAAGTTATACTTTTAGAAATGTATTCTGGGAATTGCTTAAACTTCTGTGGTTTGTTTATGTTGTACTGGATTCCCAAGGTCCCCATTAAGGTTCACAGTTGCATTAAAGGCAATTTTGCATAAACAGATAGGTACACTACTCATACAAGTAGTTTGCAGTCTCATACCCTCAGCTGAGGGTGTGGTTTCAAAGGGTGCTTAATCCTACCAGATCAGGATTAGTGAGTGTATTTTTGAAACATGGAACTGAAATCCCACGTGGGCATACTGAGCTCACCAGGAGCACAGGGATCAGCCTGCCCATCCTGTATCTATAGGGACAGCTTTGAGTTCCTTGAGGGCTGATAGCACCCTTGGCTGCTGGATCTTTGCTCCTTGGCTGTGCAGGCTGACTCAGGGGAAGGGATAACCTATTCCCAGAATCATTCAGGTCGGAAAAGACCTCTAAGATCGTTGAGTTCAACCTTTGACTGATCACCACCTTGCCAACTAGACTTTGGCACAAGTGCACCATAGCATAGCTATTCCACACCCTCTCGTTTGGCCCCCTTCCTTGGTTGTGCTCTGACATGATCTCTGCATGTGGAGCAACCTGAGCAATGGTGTCATGGGAGTCAAGAGACATGCAGTACTTCTCATTTGAAACTTGGGGCCAGATGGAAGCTAAGGAACAAAGCAAATTGTTCCCTTTGTTTTAGACTCCCCACAAAGCTCTTTGGGTTATGTTTGGCTCGTGCTACCTGATCTGTGCATTTTCTGTGGCTAAGCAGACCAGGCTGGGAATGTCTGTCACATTCACTAAGTGTCCTTCAGAAAAGTAGTCCTGGTTCTTTCCTAACCTGGCGTTTTAGTTTAGAGGAGATTTCCTTTGGGATTACTGCCTTCCTGGACTGAAGAGAAATAGGCTTATATTGTCGTTATTGCTAAAAGCAGGACAGGTTCTCCATGCCTTGTTCTGTTCCTGGCTGTATCTGGAGGACAAAGGTGTTGATTTACCCTCACCATGTGACAGGCTTGTATCAGGAAAGTAATAGCTTTGACAGGAAAGAACTGAATTTCACATTGATATATTTTCTAAAGTATTATTTTCAAAAATGAGCATGAAAACACTTTATTTTTCCAGTGTGAATGAGATGTTACTGTTGCATTTGGCCTGAGGTATTTATGATTTACTCCACTGAATCAAAACAAAGTTTATAAAGTTTGTCACAGAGCCTCAGGTAGTTAGTTATCCACTTGCTGCAGAGAAAAGATAACTGATAGGAAGACATACACAGAAATTTTAGAGAGAGACAGACATCTGTATGTAAGGGACTGTGTTACTAGAAGCACTTCTCTTTTCATACTGTTAGAATTTTGAAAAGTTTTTAATGCTATGTATTAGTTCTTGCAAATTGCTTGCCAATTTAGTATCAGCAGCATCTAAACAGTAAGTAATTGCTTATGATAATGAGCACAAACTAATTTAGTGAAATATGTTAATATTCACAATGCATTTTAGAACAGCATGGTATTCCAAAAATACTACTCTGTTGTTTAACTGCAGTGTTTAGGTTGCATTGTTATTACTAATGCTGGCAATATCATCACAAAGCCAGCCTCTTATTGAATAGTCTCCTTACTGAGACTCCAGCATGTGACTAGGTAGTGTCCTTTGAGATCTAAAGAGGACATTAACAAAACCTTCTGGATTTAAATAGTGATTCTTAATTTCTGGTAGATATTCATTAGGTGAATAGGCAGAGAGCCTTCTTATGACTTTTAAAATTTAACTTACCAAATTCAAGTCAAATAGCGTTCAATTCCTATCTTAATATTTGTGTGTCTTCAATGGAATCAATATTTGTGTGAGATGCAGAAACATACCTAGAAATATGTTTTATATTACAGAAATGCTGTAAGAAAATACTGTAGTGCAAGAATCCTCAAAACTTCCTAGTTGGTGTGCTGTAGTTCATTCTGTAAGACTGGTGTTTAGTGTATTTAAAATGTTGGGTTTTCCTTCTTTTCTTGGAAAATGTTCTGTTTTACTTTGGGTTGGGTTTTTTGAGTAAACTCTAGAAGAATGCTTATTGAAAAATGGGTTATCCCTGAGCACATTTCTTCACAGAATTATTTTCCTCATGTGTTGGTATCACATTTTTGAAGGATTCCTGCCATCTTTGTGTCTGTTATTATAAAGTTCTGTATTCAAGTGAGGCTTTCCAAACTGTTGAATACTGATCTTCACTTTAGGATATTAAAAGCAATCGTAATTTCCTCCAGCCAGGCCCATGGGAGTGAGTGGTCTACACAAAATCACAGCACTAATTAGGCTGGGTTAGTCTTCAGAGGGTGATTAACTGCTCACCTTTCTTGCATGCACAAGTGAATTAATTTACAGCTGATAGCACTGGCTATGGAGTGTCAGAGCCAACACTTGAGTTAGTCCCTGGTGGGATGGTTGAACAGTTTGGAGCCCAAAACTCTTTTGTCCAGTTCTCTCCAAACATAGCTGTGGAATCCAGTTCCACAACTGATTACAAACCACGCTCTCTGATTACTTAACTATGTAATCAGAGTGAAAAAGCATTAAGATGCCTATTTTTCACCTCAGCTCTTTATCGTCTGAATCTAGCGGAGAATTGTTGCTTACAAACAACACCATAAGGACTTTGCAAAGAAGAATGACAGCAATTATCATAATGACAAAGCATGTAGTGTTTCTGTGCCAGGCCGCAATTGAAAATCTATTATGTAGTAGAACAGAAAGAAGTGGGAAGGAAGTGAGTTGGCCCAACCTGGCTGGCCCCTGTTAGCTCTTATTATAATGGTCTAATAACCTTAAAGATTCAAGTACAAATACAGCTGGGTCTGTGTACACCTATTAAACACTGTTTCGTGCACAGAGTTGATAATGTAAGTAAACACTGATGTTCCAAAGTCAATCCTTGGGATAATGACTGCAAAAACTCTCTAAATAAAGTATCATTTGTAGCTGCTTGCTGGTTCTTATTTTCAGGCTTCTTTGAGATAACCAAGCAGACACTTTTATATCATGTTCCTCTTTGACCTGATGCTTTTTGGAGGTTTGAGTGCATATAATGCCGAAGACTAGCTTTGGCTTTAAAACTTGGTTTCTATATAAAATTAAATATCCTTTATATATCCTTTATATCCTGTGAAGTTTTGTTCATGCTTGGAATTAGGGAGATGGTACAGTGCCACAAGACAACAGTCAATATGCAACTTGCTCATCAGTCCTTCCCCGTGCCAGGTCTCCTGAGATGCTTCTGAACAGCTGCTTCAGGGGTGGATTCATGTGCTTCAGGGAGGATTGGTGTTTTTCCAAAGATTTAATCTCTTGCATTTCATTTGATTACATTTTTGTTACAAGAAGAATGGTTGCTATTTCTGCATTTCAGGATGTAACATCCCTAAGAAACTATGCTCTTTCTATTTTTCTTCAGCTGTAGTCCATGTCTGTCTACTCAAAAACATTCAGAAATGCTGCCACAAGAATATTTTTGTCTGCTAAATATTAGTAGTTGAGTAGTTAGTAGGAGAGCATGTATGCCAGAGAACTTCTTACTACTCTTCACTACCTTTGCAAACGAGCAAAATTAAACTTCATTGCAAATTGCCGATAATGCAATCATCTGTTCTCAGCAGAGGCTCCCTCTCAGCAAACCCTGTAATTTGTGTTGTTGCCAGTACCATCCTTTCTGCTACAAGCAACAGCAACACCTTAGTCCAGCATCTGACATCCTTGGGCATGGATAATTTTTCAGTGATTTTAGCAGGATTGTATTCAGCAATGCTTTCATTTTTAGCATGCTATTCCTTTCTTCCAAGAGAAGTTTTGGCTACTTTTGAAAGCTCTCTAAGGATTTTTCAAGATTAAATTATGAGATGCACAATTTAGCAAGGAACATAATATAAACATCACTTAAAAATAACTAAGTTAATGCAAGACTGGACGGCTGGAATATTGTATTAGTAAGAAAGCCAATACGAAGTAAAGACTTTAGCCTAGAAGCATGCTAGGCACTTGCAGCCAAGCTCCTGTCCATTCTAACACTATTAAATGACTTAAGGCCAACTATTTCAAATGTTTTGATCCCCATTTAAGGAACAGGGGGGTTATTTTTAAAGGTTGCCAGAAATGCAACATTTCTGAGACTCAGGATACTGCCATAGGTGCTTGAATAAACATATAACTTTAGGCACTGTTTTGCATGAAATAATGACTTCTAAATAATTATTATTTCTCTGACAAGAACATTGCCTTTTGATGGACCCATACAGAGAAAATTTAATTTTGTTTTTTGTTTTACTGGTTTTTGGCCTATGTACATATCTGTGCTGAGCTGCTTTTGTGAGAGATGCTCAGGTCCTAGTTTCCGTCTTCAACTTACTGGCTTCCCAGCTGAGTCAGCAAGCTTGGGAACCCTAACAGCTCAAGTTACTTGGCTGAGGGAATTTTTAACTTTTGCCAGGTATCTGTTAGTTTGTAAAGTCCCTGGACTAGAACCACTGAATGATTTCACATAGAGCACCAACAGATGGTGACAACATTTGGTGTCTATCAACCTGCATAGTATTTGAGCTAATGTCCCGGTTCCTGCATCCTGTTACAAATCCCTTCAACTAACCAGCCCCTTCACTGTGTTCACTTTGGATTTGGAACAACTAATAAGCCATAAGAAGCAAATCAGTGCATGTGCAGTTAATTTATTTTAATGGAGCTTATTGCAGCTGTGGTAAATTGAAGTTTAGGCCTTGATAACTCCTGATGTCAGGAGTATGGAGACTGGAATAGTCCTATTGTCTTTGAGAGTACTTGACTCTACTGATTTCAGTCTGATAGAGGTGTTGAGAAGTACGTTTAGTGCAAGTAGCTGGGTGTGAGCTGCAGGCTGGGCTGTGAGGGCCAGGAACCCAACCCGGAGCCCAAATGGGCTCAGGGACCTGTGGCCCAGCTAGGGGACCGGACACGCAGGGGCAGCAGGAGCCAACCACATAGAGTTTGGCACACTTGGACTCTGAGGTTATAAAAGCTCAGGATCCCTCCTTGAAGGCACCAGCTTGAGCTATTACTTTCTTTTGTTATTCTGTTATTCTATTGTTTAGCTGTCGCACCGTGACTAAACTATTTTAAGGCTCTGGAGGTCTGGGACTCTGCTCTGGGAAGCCCAGTGTGGAGCTGGTAAGGAGACTTGGTGTGCTGGTGTGAATGTGGGAATGAACCTGGGGAAGGTCTCTGGTGCCAGCTCAGGTGGTGTGAGGGTGACTCAAGAGTGGCTCCTGGATGGTAGGACAGGGAAGTTTCCTTAACAATGCCTTTACATTTTATCTGTTTGGAAATACTTTTCAATCCATTGCCTTCTCATATGTGTTTCTCAACCACAAAATTTCCACTTCTCTAGACAGCGTTCAAGAAATTTATCTTTAACTATATGTTGACAGGGTTGTAGGAGGAATAAAACCTTCCCTTATTTATAGACTCTTGGCTTTTAATTTCCATATGACTTTTTGGCAAGCTTTAAGGATCAGACATGTTGTTATCCTTGTTACCTTTAATAGAGTTATAATGGATTAAAATGTTTCATGTTGAGTGCAATATGACATTTAAAGCAGGCTTTAATTTCCAAAATATATCATTTTCTACCCATCTACATTGCATAAAGGTCCAAGGCCTTAATGGGGAATTACTTGCCTTACATTTCATACAGAAATGTTTCAAATTAATTTTAAACAGCATTCATGCTGGAAAAGTGATAGGTAATAGGCAGCCTATAAAATTTTTAAACTGAGAGAATCTGGAGAAGAACAATAGTTTTCTTTTATCGTTCCGTGTCAGATTTGTGTTAGACTGTATCCTTTCATAAAATAAATAGTGATTTTTTTGTGTAAGTGATCATATTTATGAGCTCAGCTAACCACGTTTTTCTTGTGGATGTTTCAAAGCTAATAAAAATAATTTTACAGAATCAGTGCCATAATACTATCAAGTCCATTGACATTCAGTTAATCAACTCATGTTTTGGTAATAAGTCAGATGAACAGATTGGTTCATCAACAGATTGAACTCTTAATTTCTATTCTCTTAGGAGTCCTTTCAGCTAGCTCTTGCTTAGCTAAGGTCCTTCTCAAAATTATATTCATTTTAAACACATTTGGAGGCTCTTAGTTCAGTGTCCCTACTCAAACTGAGTAGCACTTTACTCCAGATAAGTGATCTAATCTAAATCAATGGGGTCATTCGAGGTGTAAGATGCACTTGTTTTAAAATATTAAAATCACTCTAGTTGGAAAATTCCTTAAATTCTTTGAAAATTTTATTATAACTATGTCATTTATGATGCTGACTTGGAATACTGATGCTAACCTGTGTCAGGGTTGTTCTTTATAGGTATACATGTTTGTTAACCTAGTGTTATTTACAAATTTTAGTTGCCACTTAGACCCTATTTATCAATAGAGCTTGGTAGGAATTGGGGATTTTTAAACAAGAAAAACTTTTGGAACAGGAATGGAGTATTTTTCACCCACTTTATTGTTGAATGGAAGGTAACACATAAACAACTGTCCAAATACCAATGCCATAGACTGGAAGGAAGAAGAAGTAGAGAAAGGAGTGGTTCTCTTAGGGTTTTTTTTTCTGTGGTCTGAGGAAAAAAAAACTTTGCTTCTGTGTTGGTCTTCAACAAATGCCATTGGAAAGGTCAGGATGCTCAGCGTGACTTGGGATTGTGTTGGTTCTATTATCACTTAGACCTTTACCTGGAGACAGCTCTTAGGCATAGATGAATATAATAAACCACACACAGCACTGGTTTATAGATATCTCTGAAAAATTGGATGCAGGGTAATGAAAAGTCCTGTAGGCTCCAATAAAGCAAATCAGGGTCACCTTAGTGCTTTGGGAAGAGGAGTTCTATAATGCAATGTAAAGTTGTGCTTGAATTAGTAGTAGTAGATGCTGCTTTGTTGGTTCATTTAAATTAATTGCTCCAGCTGATTGAGTTGGCTGAGGTGTTGGAATGATGTGGCTTCAGCCTTTCTTACAGAAACATGGCATTTCAGAGCTCAGCTGTAGCACAGTGATATGTGGGGTCCATAAAAGCCTGACAGGAGGCCAATAGGCATTTTCTATCTGCTTTATTTTCCTCAGCATCTTTACCTGAAGAGAGAAGATGATATCATTAATGACCACATTAATAACAAAACCCAGCAATGATCTTTGTCAATGCTGCTTTGGTCAGTGAGTTTTCTTATAGTTACTCTGGAAGAAGGCAAGATCAATGAATGAAATAATGGGATTACTAAGGAATTGTGCTGTGCAGTTTGTGACCTTACAGGTGACAAATATAAAGACTGTAACAGTCCTAGTTCAGGCATGCAGTCAGATGGGTACAAGGACTTAACTAGAAATTGTTTGGATTAGCAACTGATCTCCAGGAAAACTTTGAACCTTTATCAAGGTTTCCCAAGCTTGGTCACAGGAACATCATAAATATTCTCCTACTCCCTGTTATCCACAAATCTAAGAGAATCTGGCCAGAAAATAAGACATACTTTCCTACCCTTGAGGCTCAAGCTCTTTGGAGAGCTACAGGCAATAATCCCTTTGAACATTTTCTCTTTCCCCATGCAGTACACCTCTTCTGCTATTAAAAAGCCTGATGTTGCTCTTGCAGGAGAGCAGTTACAATCCATATTCAGGCTCCTGCCCAGACTTGTGGGAGAGAGTGTATCAGGAAGCATTCAGTTGAATCTGGTCTTTAGTTTGAAATACTTCTTCCAGCAGCTCTTTCCATCTCCTTCCCATGGTTAACCCTAATGACCATAACCTCCTCACCTCAACCCCATGGCATATATTCTCTCTTCTGTGTAAATAATTAATAACATATCAAAGTCTAGGAAGAACCAATATGGAAGGGTTGTATTTTAATCCACCAAGTGGATTATTTTGAAACCCCCTCCTCTCCCTCTCCCCCTGGCATATCATGTTTCTGGCTTGAAGCTTTCCTTCCTTTACTTACCTTAGAAAATCTGTACAAATATATGTACAGGAACTTTGTGTATTTTTATGAACTTCAGCTTATGTGGACTGAAAATATAGATAACTGAATATGTAAAAATGAGTATTAATGGAGCTTTACGTGCTCGTCTTAACATAGTAAGTGTAATTAATGCCTTCATAGAGATGTTTGGACAATCGTGTGTGTATATATATGTGAAAGAGATACAATATACAAATATATTCAATATTTTCATATTGTAGATTCTTCATTCTTGGTAATTAATAGTAGCCTGCACAAACAGTCTCACTGTATTCAGCAGGTTTTCCAATGAAAGTAATTATGTAGAGATGGGAATGGGAGGGTTCACAATGTAGCCCAGAATGAAGTACTGATAAGATAGAGAAAGAAGAAAAATATATTTTTGGGTAATTTCTTGTTACTAGCAGTACCCTTCATATTTTTAATAATAGTTATAAATTGCTTTTCTATTAAAGAAAGTGCAGCTAATAGTTTTCTTTACTGAACTTGACAGGCTTCAGTCTTCAGTTTTTCAGTCACAGAGTGTGATGGAATCATAGTTTATGAGGGTGCTGAGCTCAATCAGACCATTGCATTCACTTCATCAGAACCTGAAACCTGATGTGAATGTTGAAAATAAACATTATGCTACTTATATTATATGGGATAAATGGAATTATGTACATTACCCTTCAGTGCAATATACCTTAAATTCAAAATTGGAATGAACATGAGGAAGGCAGAAAGCTGTTGATTTGAGCAAACCATTAAGCTACATCAAATGTGACTTCAGAGCAATAAATATTGAAAAGCTTTGCAGTCATAAACAATAATAAATACAGTGAATGGGTTCTAAACAAAATATTTATTTGCTTAATACTGTAGAGGTAAGCAGATGTCCTTGAGTTGCTGCCAGACTGTGCTGAAATGAATGCACTATTTCATAAAGATGAATTTTGCAAACAAGCAAGACTTCAGAGACCCAGGCCATTAAAAAACATTACTGTATCTTGACCACTGGCGTTTTGTTACAATGGGAACCATGCTTTCATGGGAATTTCAAAGAGCTGTGCGGACATTTTTCCTAAACATTGTGTGGATGCATGGAAGCATAAAGAATTATGCAGTAAATTCTGTGGCTGAGAGATATAACTGGCATGTTGCAAAGTTGCCTGCTTACAAGTACTGTGCTGATGGCATTGCTATTCTTGACATTACAATTCCGCTGCTTTCAATTCTCTGGATATGATAAACCCCACACAACACAGTGCCACAAGCTAAGGGAGATGGCTGGGGTTTCGTGACAAAGCTCTGAAAGAGCGGCAGAGACATTATGAGGTCTGTCAGAGAGCATAAAAGCCTTTATGAAGCAAGTGAATTAGGCTTCCTCTGTTGTTTCTTACCATATCCAAAGCTGATAGTAAGGAGGGTTGTTTCCAAAAACTGCTCAGTTTCTAGCTTTTAATAGTTAATGGGAGGTAGAGCTCTAAGCTGAGATCAATCCCAGAGTAATAAATTTTACATTATTATATTTGTCTTTCTTGAAATATAAACACCAGAGGATCTATTCTCAAATGGCTTCCGACCCATTTTTTTCATAATTAATACAGGAAATTCGAAGAACGTGACTCCCTGTACAGCTCAGACAGACGCAGATCTGTATTCATCAGCATGGATTAATTAGTCTTTTACCAGACACACAGTTACTTCGAAGAGCTACAAAATGGGCAGTTATAAAGGAGGGAAAGCTTTCTCATAAAAACCCATAAGCCACATGTTCTTGTGGATAAGGGATACTTTTTTTTTTAACTTTGATGTTTATCCTATGTAGTTTAAGATTTACAGCTAGATTCATCCAGCTCCACTGACATTGACCTTGCCTTCAATGCGGCAGTACTGTGGAATGAATTGCTCTTCCCTGGTTGATTTGAAGGGCAGTATTTAACAAAAAAGTGCAGCAAGATTCACTCTGAATAAGAACAGCAGAGCATCTCATTGTTCAGATCTGAAGACTTACTTCTGGGTCATCGTATTCAGTATGACTCCACCATGCTTGGCAGGCTTTCTCTTTGTCTTCTGTATTGGATAAACACATCTGTTACAACCAAGAAAAGGAGAATTAAGCACTGCCACTTAAATCTTAGGGACAATTCTAACAGCTCCATCTGTGACATTGAGGTGTAAGGAGTTGGGTTTTTTTAGCCTTCTCATTTTTGTTACTTATAAGAACCTCATTCATGCCCTGACACAATGTTTTATGAAGTCAACAGAAAGGCTGTCACTGATTTTAATGAGCTTTGGATCAAGCCCTCAGTTTTTCATCAACACAGAACAAATCCTTTCACTACAGACACCACAGTGACATAAACTCCATGAAGGTCCCAACTCATCAGTTGAAGATTTGAAGTCAACAGTAGCAGCAAACAGGAGAACTTGGGGACCATCAGCAGTGACATTACCTGTCTAAAGTGTCTTTGTTTGGGGATGTATTGTAACTGGAGATTAATGACACACAGCAGATTATTGTACATTTCAGACCACTGCCTAGGAGGAAAGTAAGGGTGGGAGAGCAGGAGGGGAAGGGTTTTGTCACACACATTCCTAAACCAGACACCTTTTGCCCATGTCCATTACCAATGCCTGGTACAGCACCAATCTTCACTACCCTTGCAAAACTCTCCATAATAAAGATAAAACCTGATTTCACCTAAAGTGTAAGTGAAATCTTAAATAGCAGACCTGCTATTGTCATTGGCTTTGCTGAAGAAGTTGACAAACTCTCCTGAAACACATGCTGGTTGGTATTTTGGCATCAAGAGAAAAAACAGCAGATCCATTTGAAGCACAGTGAAATTATCCCACAAGTGTATTAATATAAAATGAGATTTACAGTGATTTTAATGGTATGCACAGGGCATGAATTATTCCAGATTGAGGGCACTGGAAAAAAAGCCCTAATTAATAGGCATGTAATTCCGTAAAGAAAAATGATGTTAGAAATAAATATATGGGATCTTTTAAAAAAGACCAAGTGCCTTTTTTGCATTACGACTGACACAAAGCAGTCTTGCTCAGCAGTAGAGTAAGATTTTGGGAAACCTGGGAGTTGAACAAGTTGTGTAACTGTAGAATTCTTCTTGGTTTTGGCTTTAAAAGTCCACACATTTAAGGGATTTTACATCCCTTTATATGCTAACAGCATTTTGGGTCGACCTTGAAAGAAAGTAAGAAAATTACAATTACATTGTTATGCACTGTCTCCTTATATGGACTTGGAAAGTATGGAGTGAGAGCATTGGGTGAAATAAACTGAATTACTTTTCATAGAATCATGGAATGGTTTGGCTTGGAGGGAACATTAAAGATTATCTAGTTCCACCCCCTCTGCCATGAGCAAGGATGTTATCCACTAGATCAGGTTGCTGAAGGCCCTATCCAACCTGGCCTTCCAGGAATGGAGTCTCCATAACTTCTCTTGAAAACCTGTTCAAGTGCCTCATTACCTTCTGAGTCAAGAATTTTTTCTTGGTATCTAATCCAAATCTTTTCTCTTTTAGTTTAAAAATATTCCCACTTTTCCTATCATTAGCTATTTAATAAAATAGATAAAATACAATAAAATTGAGAGTAGCCACACGGTTTAGGACAGATAGTGAAACTAGACTTCTGTATTTACAATGCATTAACCTATCTCCCTAAGCTTTAACTTATCCTCATGGAAAAGCAGACAGCTTGTACTGACTTTTCCAATGAAAGATCAAATGCATGCACAATTTTCGTGCTCTGGTCTGTTGCTGTTGTTACGATACAAGTTTTAAATGGAAATGTCCGGATGTGCTGCTATTTTAGTTCTGAAGAAATATGCTGGTGATGAAGTTAAGCCACCTGAGTGCTAAGTGGTTTCAGATTACAACACTTGTTTCAAACAGATTATAGATTTTGTAAGTGCACCCTGGATATAATGTGTAAAGATTTCCACTTTTAAAAGATGTACATTGAACATTATGCAAATAAGCCATTGCTTACTCAGATGGTAGACTAATCTCTTTGTCCTGATATGACAAGTAAAGCATGTTTCCACTTGTTATCCCCATCTGTCACAAGATGATAAACCTCGGATCTGTAAAAGTCTTATCTGAATGTATTTGTTAACATCTTGCTCTGCTGGCCACCATCATGTATCATTTTCATTGTGTAAATAAGTAGCTGCATTTTTTTTGCCAGCCCATGAGGCAACTGGAATGACTTGATTTCTCCACATAGGCCCAGCTGAAGAAAGCATTTGGTTTAACTCATCCCTGTTCTACACATCACAAGAAATATGTTCATCAAGCATAAGCTTAAGAACTCTTCCAAACAGATACGCATTTCTGAATCAGAGCTATGGTATTTCAAGTAGTTTCATTCGCAATTAAGTTATATTCAGTGCTGATTGCACAATATAAAACCCACTAATATTTCACTTGCTGCATAATTTTTAGAGATAAAGACCTCTTCACATTGAAATACAGCCTATGATTCCATTTACTATGTGAGAACCTGATTTTTGTGGGGCGTATGATTTCCACTCGGATTTGCACCAGTGCAAGTGGGCTGATTATATTTATTTCTTTTTGTTTTTAACAGCGGGGACAACGTATATCTTTAGCAAAGGTGGTGGACAAATCACTTACACGTGGCCTCCCAACGACCGGCCGAGCACTCGAGCGGACAGACTGGCAATAGGGTTTAGCACTGTGCAAAAAGAGGCTGTGCTGGTGCGAGTGGACAGTTCTACTGGCCTTGGAGATTATTTAGAGCTGCATATTGTAAGTATCAGCACCAAAGGTGTGAGATTTCTTCTTGTCTTGGTCGTTCTTGCATTTGTGGGGTTTAAATTTATTTTGCCTGAGTGTAATTATAGCAGTTAATGAACCTTTTAGGGTCAATAGTGAAGTAAATGATACTGGTTTATTGCATACGATGTTGTGCAGGGTCTCAGGCATACTCAAAATTCCTTTCATTTGCTACAGTGCTACTTTTCATGACTTTTCAATTAAAAATCATACTGGGATACCTGTACAGATAGAGCAGTTTATTGCAGTGTAATTACATGGAACAGAATTTAGCAATGTCAGAGGAAGGTATGTCTATCCTGGGGAATTTAATCTGGAATCTAATGGTGGAATTGCGGTGTATCACAACAGACTGTGCTTATTGATAATATTAGAATTTGTCCTCTGATTTCACCATTCTTTTGTGATGGTAAATCTTAAGCAGAAGGAAAGACTGTCAGACTAGCAAGTCTTAAAAAGTAATTTCAGCTGCCTTAAAGCAAGGAACTAGCAATAAAAATTGAGAGCATATGGAGTTTTATGGCGTCATAAATAAATGATCAATTGAGAAAAACATAACTAGAGCAGTGTAAAATTTTGTTGTTTAGATTAGTCTGAACTTTGTTAATGTGTTTGATTTTTATTTGAGAATATCTCTACTTTCAGGAACAGTTGAGTTCCTTTTGAATGAAATTGCTTATTGATCTATAACCAATTACACTTTTACCCTCAGAAAACATTCAGCAGTGATAATTTTCAAAATTAGATGGGATTATGGTATTCAGTCTTCTCAGACTCCTTTTTTTCTGCAAAGTCACTCTTACATTGTGGACAACAGTGATTTTTTTTATTTATTTTCTGGTTTGAGTAAACAAACAAAGAAAGAAAACCCTAAATAAAATTCAGATGTTGTCTATACCCTTATCTTACATTGAATCACACGGATGAAATAGTTGGCTGGTATTGTGCAATCTTAGTTTAAAAACGTGAACAAAGCAACTTCTCCCAGGTGCCAGAGAAACTAAGAGCCTACATATTTCAAGGCAAGTATTGTGTCTCTAGATAGAATTTAAATATTTGCTTTGCAAACACCAGGTGCCTTGTAATAATTTACTTCTTTATTTGCGATCTCAGAGCAAACCCACCCTCTGTGGTCAACAGAGATACTTTCTTCTTACAGTTTTTTCTTGTTCATTAACATACAAAGGAGTGTTTTCCTTGCAATTTTACTATACCTGAAGTCTATCAAAACTATAATATTTGTTTGCTATTCCATCTAGCTGTAATATTTCTATTTTAAAGCAAACATTTTTTTTCATTAATGATGAGTTTGAGATCAAAAATTATTGCTTGCTCATAAATGTTTATGGTTTTCAATCTTCTTTTTTTCCTCAAATAACTTTCTTATACCCATGCTGTAGCAAAAGATGGTAAAATAAAAGAATAACTGAGAGTTTTCTATGGTCAGAAACACTACCAGCTTAATAGGGATGGGGAAAATGATAAATTATACTTTAGTGGTTCTTTTGAAATTTCTGTGAAGTAACAAAGCCTTTTATCATCCTGCTCTGTGAGGTGATATTGCCCTCCCCCTGCTGCAAGGGACTTTGGGAACTTACCTGAAGCCTGCTCTGCTTCAGAGCAAAATGGTAACTGTGAAATTTCACTGGAATGAGGTTTGACCTTCTGAGGGCAGCTTCACTGTAGTCTGTCCCTAGAGTGGAGGCACTGAGGGATTGACCTGAAATCCTAAGACATTTGGCAAGGATTTCTGTAAGGGTTGTCAGTGATAGATAAAGCTTGGAAAACTACTGGGATATAATTTTCTGGAATCTAATTCAAATAAGGATAGTATTCAAAGGGAAGTTGAAAGGCAGTATTTTCAAAAGCACTTGTGACACCAAAGACCATATATCTCATTAAAGTCAGTTGAGCTGCAGCTTCTTCTGAGAATTTGACCTGAGATCCATTTTAGTTCAGAAAGATATTGTGAGATATCACAGTTATAAAAATGAAGAGAACATAGAAACTGGGAGGTCTACCTATGTGTTATATTTGAAAAATAGTTAATTGGATGTAAATGTTTGCATATTGGCAGATACTGTGTCAAACCATCTGTAATAAAAACAGGAGGAGGGGTTTGTCATTCAAAACCTCCTTCTTTCACAAATGTTGAGATGCCACTAGGAGTGTCTTATCTACTAAACAACCAGACACATGCTGTGGATAGTGGAAGGAGATAAAACTAGAAGGAAGGAAGTGTTTAATCCTGCATGTTCTTTTGCATGTACCCACTCACCTGTTTGTGCCATGAATATGCATGAGCAAAAAAGTACCTGTGTACCTTGAGATGCATTGTGCATGGATAACTCACCTGCTTGTGGTGGCAAAAAGAGTTGCACTGGAACTATTGCTTTAAAAAAAATTACATTATAGCCCTCACTAGCATGTTGGGGAGGGTGCTTGAGAGCTTTGAGGTAGCTTGCTCTTAACCTTCTTCATTCTAGAAATGGAAGAGAAAATTACAAGTTAGATTATGGTACTTTGGTGTATGCTTGCCCTCTTTATTATTCTGTTTACTTAAAGACAATGTAAACCTGATAATGAAATGATCATCTGAACCACAGCTTTGGTGTTAGGTTAGGAACATATTTAGTTAAAGTAATAATTTAACCTCTCCAAATAACCATTGTTAGGAGAAATGTTTTTAAAAATGTGTAGTCTGCATTGCTACCAAATGCTTAACAGTTCCAGTGCAATAATTTTAAATTCCAAGATAGATTATTATAAAACTCCACCTGTACTGTTGAAGCATAAATATAAAGGACTGTTTGTGTGTATGATACATATGCAACACAGTACTTCAGGAAAGGAATTTTAAAATGTTTTAGTCATCCAGAGCTGCAGCAATTAGCTTCCGTTTCAATCACTTGACTTCTCATATGGAAGTGGTCTCCTGTGCTGTCTCTGCTGGGAGATCTAGTTCAAGAGGAAATAGATATCGTACGTAAAAGTCTGCTGCCACTTCCTCTCCTGTTGATGGATAAATGAAGGACAGATATCTCTGATAATTACTGCAAGCTTCCTTTTTTTCTTCTTTTCATGACATGGTCTGCATCCATCTCCATGTCACATGGAAGAAGGCAGCAACTTTTCATGCATTAATCACCATGTGCACTCCTGTCCTTAACTTTCTGTCTGACTTCTACTGCCCTTAGGTAATTCTGTCAGTGATTCCTGTTCCTACCTCCACTGTTCTTCTCTTCCCACCCTGTTATCCCACAACATTAGAAAGCAAAGTGTACAAATATATGAATGTCATTGTCTTCCACAGGCACTGTGCTGTTGCTACCTTGGATTTTTAGCTTTCCTATGGTGAGGAACAAAATGAAGTTAGAAAGAGATATCACCTCAAAGGGCTAAGAAGTCCTGTTAAATTACTCTTTCTGTCAATGCTGGTAGCATAGGAAACTGTAATTCTCCTGTGTTGCACAAGGGGTATTTTCTCTGTTTGAGAAGGACGACATATTTCCATCAGCAGACTTCAGCCATTATAAAAAATATGTAAATTATACCATGCTTTCATCTTTCATTTTTAAAATTAAAGACTTTATAACAAAATATTATATTTT
>WAAE01006386.1:23642-35712 GCA_013400495.1 Nicator chloris | reverse complement strand
GCTGCCCCGGCCACTCCCGCCCCTGCGGCGCCTCCCCGTCACCCCCGCCTGCTCCCCGCGCTGCCTCCGGGGTCCCCAGACCTGCTAAGCCCCTTCCCATCCTCGGCAGCCTATTACGAAACGCCTGTGACCACAGGGCTGTGTCCACATGGGGTGGGGGGAAGCGAAGAAGGATGAGACGAAGGATCATTATCGGTGGTGCAGCCCCCTCACGACTCAGGCAGAGGGTCTGCTTTCAAGCCTCCCGTAGGGACAACATCACACACACACACACACACACACACACACACACACACACACACACACACACACACACACACACACAGAACAACCCCAACCTAGCAGTTGTGTTAAATACTTTTTAAAAAAAAAAAAGCTACAAATACTTATTTTGACAGTCAAAATGTGCCATAGTCATGTGTGAGCAAATCTCAGTTGTTTGGGGGTACTCAATGGAGCAGTTTAGAGGCACATAGCATCCACTGCAAGCTAGGGGGGAAAAAAGCCAGAATTGTTTCACAATTCTTAATGCTGCTTTTCAATTAAGCCGATATTCAGTGACACAAGTTGCCATTTTACCCTAGGTATCTGATAGCTGCCAATCCCTGTTTCCATTCCCTGGGGAGATAATCAAGAAAAATGTTTAATGCTACAGAGATTTACACACCTTCTTAGCTTTACACGGTGAATAGTTTCATTGACCTCAGTGAAACTATGTAGGAGGTGTAAAGCTAAATATGGGGGGTTTAAGTCTTTGCAGATTTTAGTTTAAATCTCTCTGTTTTAAATGGCACATAATAAATCCATCAAGAATTGGTAATGTCATCCAAGTAGTGTGCTTCCTGCCTAATAAAGCATTTATCTGAAACCCAGTCACCAAGGAACACTTGTGTATATACCTTTTCCTTCTCTTGGAATATTACCTGATGTTTGAACACTGTTTCTCCACCAAGAGAAACAGGGAGTGATGTAAAAATACTAGAAATATGAAGTATGGTTGGTGCAAGGATTGTGATGTTGTATGACAAAATGGTCTGAAGACGTTATTTTTGGTTCTTAATGCTTTTGAAGCACTTTCATGAATTACATTTTAGTTTATTCATAAGTGATGGTTTCACAGCTAAAATGCCTCAGTTTAGAGAGACTTTGAGCCTTTAGCCTTTGTCTCTCTTGATGCAGTTCATGTGTCGTTGCAATCATGGCAATATAGAGAGGCACTAATCCATCAAGAAACTGGACTGAGATCATCAATCTGTTTGACAAAGTATTTTCAGCTTTCCAGTTACCACAGTGAGCCCGTGTTGGCCCTGGTAATAACAATTTTCTAGGTAAATGTTTTCCCCACTAGTTGCCACTGTTCACAAATCAAGTTGTGGCTTACATCCTGCAGACGCTACATATTTGCATGTTTGCCCACTGCCACAGTGCTCTGCTGGTGGCTATCTCTGAGGACAACCTTGAAGATAGGCTCAGTATAAGCAAAATGAAGCAGACCGTGTTTCATCACTCAACCATGAAGTCTTTCTTGCTGCTTAGACTGCAGTTCTGGATGAGACCTCATTGCCTCCCACAGCATAATGCACTTAGATGCAGATGAATGTCTCCTAAAACCTCACTTAATAACAGTAGCAGCCAGTTTTATGCATTCATTGCAATAGTCTCAAGTCTCTCTTCCTTTCTATTAATAGTTGGGAAATTTAAGTTGGGGATTTGAGCTGCCTGCCACACACCACAACTGAGATTTGGAAGAGAGCCAGGAGCTCAGGAATGCCACTGAGAACCCATACACTTGTAGGTTACACCCAAAACCTATCGCTTTTAGGTAAGCAATGTTACCCAAAAGACCTTTAAGATTTGTTGACTATCTAGCTTGAGACTTTTTTCATGGGAATTTACCTACCCCAGGTATCAATGGCATTTAGAATTTTAATAAAGGATGTGAAAAAACCCTATATTTTGACTTTGAAGACTGAGCTTGGTGAAAATATTATGTAATACTGTAAATTGTGTTGCTAGCTATTCACAGTCCCTTTTTCTGAATTGATATCAATTATCAGATAAGTTATTTTGTTAGTCAGTCAGTCAGTCAGGTTTCCTTAACATCCTAGTATTCCAATTTCTGCCCTGTTCCCATTCAATTCAGCGAAAACTTTGCTATTGATTTCAGACAGCATTGCAGGAATCTGCCCATTTTCACATGGATTTCCCTTGCTTAGGTATAATTTGAATTGATGCCAGAAAATAAGCTGTAGGAATAAGAAGTCAAAATTCTGGAGAAGCATTGCTAAATGTGGCCCTCAAGCAGCGACCCCCACGCTGTTTACTTTAGGTTAATGGTGAAAGAGCACAACTAAAGAGGATAAGCTTCTCCGTGTAACATGCCAGAATGCTTGAGAGGACTGAAGGCTGCAGGATGGGAAGCTATTTGGGCAGTTGAAAAGCAACAGGAAAGTGTGAAGAGTAACAGTGCTTTGCCTGACAGCAGAATCAAGAAACCAAAGGATGGTTGAGTTTGAAAGGGTCATCTGGTCAAATCCCCCACACACTCAAGAAGGGCCATCTACAACTGGTTGCTTGGGATGAGCATATGTGGATATAGTTTTTAGTATCTCCAGTTATGAAGATGAGACCTCTGAACTACCTGTTCATCCCAGTGCTCAGTCACCCTTATGGTTCCCTGCTGATATTCAGAGAGGATCTCCCATCTTACATTTTCCTTCATGTCCATTGCCTCTGGACCTGTCACTGGGCACCACTGAAAGTGTCTGTCCTCCTCGCACCCTCCCTTCAGTTTTACATTGATGAGATGTGCCCTGAGTCTGCTCTTCTCCAGGCTCAACAGTCTCAACTCAGCCTCTCCTCAGAAGCATGGTGCTCAGGAGGAACTTAAGAGAGTCAGAACAAGTAAGTGATGATCAGTGTGAGCAGAAGCTGGAGTGGAGCCGAGCGAGTGGCTGCAGAGGGGAAGTATGTCTGTCACTGAAGTAGGAACTGAAGGAAAGTTAAAGACTCCTTTTCATACCATCAGTGCTCTTCCTGCATCTTGCTGTGACAAGACAACCATGGATTTACTGAACAAGATGAAAGAGGGAATATTTAATGTGGGCGCACACTTGCACCACCTCTTATAGCACAGTGCAGTCATGCTCCTGAAGTCTTCTTGCTGCAGTACGCCCTAACTAATGAGCACAAAAGCAGAAGGCTTTACTGTGAGCAGCATGAGCCAACCAAGGACGTACAGAAGGGACAGCTACACTGAAGTAGAATCTGCCCTCAGAAATGCATATTTAGTATGGCCCCAGAATGAAGTCAGTGCATCCAGGCACTGGAAAATATTCACAGGTATCACTTTTTCCACTACTAAAGAGCCTTTGCTGGCTTTAGGTGCAACTTTATAAATCCTAACAATTTTTATGCTCACAGGAAACCAATTTTTTACACAACTAATTTCAGCATGATGAATTTAAGCATATGAGTGATTTTGGAAGCCAGCAGTGGAACCATGAAGCGTCCTGTATTTTTGGTTTTTTTTCCAGTAGAAAGCAGTGGATATACATTCTCTATGGTGTTTACACCTGCAAATCCCTCAGAATGAGGAAAATATACTCTTCAAAACTTTATATCCCTTCCAAAGCCTGCCATAGGCTTCCCTCTGACCTCACTATTAAGGCTTTATGCTATGAGTGGATTGCTAAGTTTATGTTGGTATTATTGGAAGTATAATGTGTAAATCCCAGTTCATTGCAGTAAGAATATACTACACTTCAGAGGTCATATTTTACAGAGGCTTGAAAATCTGGTACTTGACAACTCGCTATTGAAGACAGTTACCTCTATTCATGGTTCATTTACTGTAAAACCAGTTTAAGAATGTATAAATAAGCCTGTACAAAAAAAAATTACTAGGCTCTTAGGAGGCTCAACAGTTTCTCAGTCCTTTCATATTGGTCCAACAAATTTCTTAACTACAGTAAAAAAAAATCCTGTACACCCAGACTAGACCAAAGTCAACACCTAAAAATTATTTAAATTATCCAGACTACACGCACTGCTTTTACCTTAAACTAGATATGAAAAAATAATCATGACAGTTAGCATAGAACTTTTCTCTGTGTACCTTCCTTTTGTTAAAAAACCCCTCATCTTTATGGTACTTTGATAATGTATAACATACTATCAAATGCTAACTTCATGCTTTGATTCATCAATAATAAAAGAAATAATGGCACTTGGAAATCAAAAAGCTATTAAATACAAGAGGTGAAGGTTACTTTTGCTTGAGAAAGAGCAAAATGTGGTTTTCAATCCACAAATCCAATGACTGGCTCAACAAAGAAATAAAGAGGAACACCACTGACAGCAATGATCTCTCTCAAATTCAATCAAAAAGCAAAATAAAACTTTTTTTTTAAATTTCTGCCTCAAATTCCTTTAATTTCATAACTTTGAAAAATCACTCATTGCAGCAAAACAGCAAATTTCCCTTGGTTTTGTTACACTGTGTCTGTGACTGCTGTGAATAACAGTCTCCCAGTTGCAAAATCCTACAAAAAAGATACCCTCCAGTAGGTATTGTTTAATGGAATGAGGTTCCTGGAATTGCTTGCTAATCTCACCGAGAACTTGACTTTGATCTTCCTTTAACAGATTTTGACGGGCTTGAACAATGCCACTTAGTTCAGTTCTGCCCAGAAATCCATACAATACTTTATATTATGGTTATTTTGCAAGTGGGGAAAGAAGACTGTTTCAAGGGAACAAAGCTGAAGAGGACACTCAGTCTGGTTTCCTTTCCACTAGCAGCCCTTGGCACTGTATAAATCTCCAGGCACAAATTGTTCTGAGAGTGCACAGAGGGGCAGGTGGCCTTCCTTCACTTTCTACCTTCTCAACTGCTTTGTGCACGAGCAAGGAAATGTGTCAGTTCCTGCCCTTCACTGTCTGCATTTGTTTCTCCCTCCCTAGACATGGGAGAAGCTGCAGTCCTGGCATTTTGCTCCTCACTACTGAGAGGTGATGAGCTGCTCCAGGGATGCAGATTCCCTCGTGGGGATGGACACCTGCAGTCATTTTCCCTAGAATGGGCCAAAACGGAACTGTCCTTACTATCAGCTTTATTTTGAGAGACACAACGAACCTTTACTACATCGTTTTGAAGAGGAAGAGTAACATACAGAAACACATAGCAACAACAGTCTTCAGCCACTAGCAGTAGCGATAGGTATTAGCATTTACCCGAGGAACTTAACTTCTGGCAGGACAGTGGCTACATACTTCTAGGTATGAGCAAATTTTCTAGAACAACACTGATCGCAGCACATTTCAAAGGCTTAAGCTGCTGCTCTCGAGCAAACTCTTTGGCGTGCTGCGAAGCCAACCCGAAGGCAAAACAAAGTTAAGAAATTCAACTGCAGCTCTCCTGACAGGACTGAATAGTCCCCCCAAGCAGCACTTCGGTGGCCCTTTTCTTCACAAGCAGCTTGTTCTTTGCTCGTTATTACTTCAACAACAGAACTCTTCTCCCTTGATTTATTCCTCTCCGGGAATATCTGCAGAGAAAATCCCTCTCGGGTGGTCACTGCACCACCGGAAAGGTTGACTCCTTGGCTTTGGGGCTCCGGGCACTGCTGAGCGCAACTCCCAGCGAAGCGGAGCCGCGCTGAGCGGAGCCGGGCAGCCGCTGCGGCGGCACCGGCGGTAGGACACATCTCCTCCAGCCCCGCCGACCGGAGCGGGAGAACGTTTGGGAAGTGTCCGCATCCCACGCCGTCGTGTTCCGGCTGTCCCTGGAACATGGGGCAGCCCCTGGGGTCGCCCCACCACCTCCTGACCTTCCCAGCTTCCCCTTACCTTCCTCCCCGGCCCGTTCATCCTCCAAAGAGCGCCGGAGCGCCGGCGTCGCTGCCCAGGTGAGCAGGGCGGGCGCGGCGGCCGCCACCACCTTTCTCGGGGCCGGCCCACCTCCGGCACTCCTGCCGCCGCCCCGCGCCCGGCTCCGCTCTCCTGGAAGCTCTCCAGAAAGGTGAGTTTCGCCTCCGAGCCTGCTGTGGGGAAGGAGCGCAAAAAGGCTTTCCCGAGTTACCCTGCCCCACGGGCCTCCCCTCTTGCCCCTGCGCTGTGCTGATCATTGTTTGTCCTGATCGAGAACATACAGTACTGGGGTAAAGCGCCCGAGGAAAGTAGGGCAAACCAAATGAGCCTAGCGCGGTCCACATGGCTAAGAGTTTCACAGCCTTCGAGAGAGAGTGGTAAATCCGCGTGCAGAGCTGATAGCTCGTTGCTTTTCAGGATTCTCCAGTAAAACCCGCGCTCACACTCGAGAAGGGACACAAATTGCCTGGAGTTGAGAAAGAGTAGCACAACCACGATCTGTAGCAAATCTAAACCACCAGAGGTGGGACTCAAAACATACTTCAAACAGCCTGTTTTAATCTTTATAGACTCATATCTTGAGATATTCTGGTATACAGCAAGTACAAGGTAGGTGGAAAGCATCATCTTGGGAATTACATCTCTGGCTTGACTTGACTCTCACTTTGTTACTCTTCCCCCCATGCCTTAAAAACAGCTAATGTCTGTCCTTTTGGAGTATTGCTATTTCTGCAAAGTTCATTAATATTGTCATTGGTTTGTAAAGGTACACAAGGCCTCAATGAGGGAACTCTGTAAGATACTCAGACAGCACCATAGAAAACAATCCCTAACCCCCCCAAAAAAATCAAAGGCTTGCACACAAACCAGTGGAGAGCATGTGAATGTCACAAAAGCAGAGCAACATTAAAGACGACTGGGAGCTTTGGGACAAGTAACAGTCAAGTTACAGCAACTGTCTAACCAAAACCACCAAAGATCTCACCAACTACTACACAAAATAAACTCAACAGACTAAACCTTGTGCAGAAGATTAGTTCTAGACAGGAGAAGTAGAACTAGCATTGATCAGCAAGTTATGTCAGATTAAGGCTAAGGACTGTGAAGATCTGCCCTATTTCTAGGAGAAAAGACAAACAGTTTATACATCCTTGAGTTCCTCAGAAATGCTAGACAGTGCACATATTGAAATGTCCTCAAAAGCGGGTCAGAACATCCCCAGTTTTGTGGCCATTCGTCTAGCAACAGCAAGAGCTGTTATCTGGGAGCTCATGTGACAGACTGACCTTGATACTGTCTCAAAGGTCCTGGTCCTGCATGCATGAGCTGAGTGGGAGGTTAGCTGCAGCCTCAGCTGCACACAGCCATTTTCTTGGATACCTGGGGCTGCAGCCCTGTTGTGGTCTCAGAGGAGGTACAACCTTTTTTCTTCAGAATCTCTGCACAAGTGCCAGGTCTCAGTCAGCCAACTGGCAATCTCAGAATCAGCTTTGCCCAGTTACTTCCAATAATTTTCAAAGAAAGCATCACAGTCTTCGCTGGTACACTGCTTCCCCAGGTGAACAAATTAGGGAATAATTACTCTTGCCATTCTGTGCAGCCATGCTGTCTTTGCAACAAAAACCCAGAAGTGTCTTACCCAACCATGCCATAACAATAAGGGCAGGGTGCTCTTCTGGACACAGGGGCTCAAAAGTGGCCCCAACACTAAGTTTTGGATACAGTAACACAGATGTTTTGCAGTTTCTTCACAGTCCTTCCCTGCATTTCTCCTTCATTATTTTTTTATGCAGTCCTTATACACCAACTTGAATTTAATCTTTCCTCAGGTTTTCAGACCATCACGAGAACAAATAGGAAAAAAAAATCATTAAGGGTTGGTGTTAGGAGCTGAAGTGAACACATATCTAACAATATTGTCTAGTAGAGCACAGCTGGATGAACAGGACACTGCCTGAGAGATTTATCACGTAGTGTGTACTCAGAAAAGTATTGCTTGTGGCTAACTGTTTTTTAGAGAGCAAATGTCATTCAGTAATAGTAATAATACTAACGTTACTAAATAGTAACAATAGTTACAGATTTACATTCCTGGACAATTCACTGCCATTTTATATAAAAGATAAAGGTGACAAAGCTGTGGGCTTTATGCTGCTTTCTGTGTGCCTGTTCTTGGGCATTCCCAGTCCCCTTTCTTGAGCCTGGACTTTAGAACCACAGAGGATGAAATGGCATTGCCAGCCACTTGGGAGTGAGGGGTGTCAGTTTAAAGCGTTTCCAGCAGACTTCAGACAGTCCTGACAGCATTTGACTTTGACAGGACTGCTAACATGAGTAAAAGGCAGCAGGATACTTCAAAAATCCTCTTATCTATAGGCTTCAGAATGTATTAATTATTTAATTTGCCATAGTTAATCTTTTACAGTGTAATCTTTGTATGCAGTCAATGCCATAATATTTTAAGTACATATCAGCTGATGTTATAAATGGCATCAGTTGATATATACAGTAGCTTCTTGTCTTGCCTTGGAGTGGTTCATTGGTTGATAGACAATCCATTTATTATTATACATGTGGTCAGAAGGAACAATTTTGTGTTCTTATGAAGTTAAAAAAAAGTAATTAAATATAAAAATAGTATACAATTTAGCACAAAATAGTATAAAATAGCACAGAAAAAATTGTCAACTACAACCTAGAAAGCCACAAACATCACAGAAGGCAAATATTAATGCAGGATATTACTTCTCTCTAGATTTACTACAAATCAGAAGAGAACACTGCACACCACTGAAGAACTACAGACAGTGAAATACCCAAATCAAGGAGCCAGACTAGGAGAATTAAGTACTCTAAGATATTTCTGTCTAGAATAGGGAATATACATTTCACCACATAGTTCAGATGAGGTTTTCTCACTCTCAAGTATATTTAGGATACCTAAGGACAGATCCTTTTGTCAGCATGAAGATATTGTTCTGTTCTGTCATTATGCATCATTGGTGGATCATATTCTGATCATATTCCTGGTTCTGTAGTAAGCCATGCCACTAATAGAATCAGAGGAAGGAGACATTCTCTAATTGGGCAACAGTTCAAAGGAACACAATAATTCCTTACTTGCACTGTATTCTTCAAAAAATAAGGAATTGCAGAGCAAACTCATATTAAAGGTAGCGTAAAAGAAAAATCTTCTCTAGCTCAAGCAAAGTTCTCTATACTTTTTGCTATCTCCCAGAAATGAACAGTAACCAATAGCTGTGAGAATTTGCTCTTGCGTATTCACTGACATAAATTTTGCTATGAAACAGTATTAGGAGTATTCATCTTAGCCATTGTAGGGAAATTCTTCTTTGCATTTTGGCAGGCTGTGTACTTACTGGGGATATCTTCCACCCTGAAAAGACATGAACATGGCTTTCAAGAGCTACAAATACTTGGCAGAATCCTGTTACTTGGCTGGGGCACAAAAGAAGGAAGCGGCATGAATCATTCTGTGCCTGTAATCTCTCAGGGTAACACTTCAAACACACAAACATGAATTCACTATTTTAGAGCACTCCACAGCAGGACCGTGTTGTAAGCAATCCTTTGTCAAAGATGATTATTACATCACAGACTGTATACTTGTGTGACACCCATGCATGGATGGACAGGCACAAGGCTCATGCCAAGGTAACTATGATGAATACAAACTTCACGTGAATCACTGGCAGTTTAAAAACTCATCAGTTCTGGGACAAAAGACAATTTACCAATATACTGTGCAAAACGTGTGATAATACAGTGTTTACAAATGAATGTTTCTGCACCTGCTAGAATACAAATATTTTAACAGGTGCATTTGAAAACTCTCCAGTGTTATTGCTTCAGAAAACAATACGCAACTCATTGTACAGAAATAATTTAATTTTTTCATCTCTTTGCAATAATGCAATGAACATGCACAAATACAATCAGTCCTGAACAACTAATGAGACAGACATAGCAGAACGAATCCTTTCTGTTGCATGTTATAATGTCTAACACAGAGTCATTGAATCAAAAAATAGTGTATACAGATGTGCAAGTCATGGCTTTCTACAAATAGTCTCAGTTTAGAAAGTCCGACCCTCTTTTTGGCATTTTGCTTTCTATGATACATATAGATGAACTAGTGTGGCACATACAGGAATGAGTTACTCTAGGAATGACTAAAGTGATTTAATCTTAGAAATACAGTGAGGGTTCCTTAGGTCCAGCAGTTAGCAGAAAAAAAGTCATCAAACCATTCTACTTCATGTAACATTAAATTGCATATCCTTCACATACACTAGTCTCAGGGTATCTACAAATTAGTCGTAGTTATGTCAGGCTTGGAGAAAAACAATTTCCAGAGCAGGAATTGAAAAGGAGCAACACCTAAAAAAAACCCCAAAACAACTATGCATAAAGAGCATAATAAAAGATACCGATTTGTGAAGGATCTGGTGGTGGCAGAACTACATATTTTTCTCTGAGATGTACAGTCCTGTCTTTAGTACAACAGCTGCAATCTGCCTATTTCCACAAGCAATGAAGATGACTTGTGTTGCCCTCCAAGAAGCATCCAAGTAGCGTCTCCACTACCTTCTTCCCAGCTGTGTTAAAAACATACCTGCACTAAAGGCACAGAAGTCCTTTGCACATGGCAAATGAGAGTATAAAAAGCTGTGATGTGTTCAAGGCATAATGCTGTAAGGGCAGCAACAAAGAGGTGCAGCCACCCTTTTGTGCCTCAGTCCTGAAGGCAGCCTGACATTTCATAAACCTGGGGGGTAGAGTCACTGAACTGCTTGCTACATACCAATAGTTTTACTCACAAAGTGGCACCATGATATCTGCTAAGCCAAGAACTCCCAGTCCAGTCGCAGTCTGAGTTCAATCAGCCTGTAGACTCCACACAGGTATGGATGGATTACCGGAGGGGTGGTAACCTGGTCCTACCTACCTTGCCACCTTCTTTACCATTGTGTTGGGTTGCTGTGTGTGCTCTGCATGGCTGTGTAGTTCCTTTTGCCCTTACAGCAGCTGAATGTGCTTCCCTTTAGGAGACTGGCTGATTTCTCACAGGCCCCCTAGGCTGGAAAATCACACCACATAGACTGTGAGATCTCCAGAAGCAAAGCGCTCCGCACAGAACTCACAGACAAAGGCACTACTCAGTTGAGTGACAACTTCTGGGGCAAGGACAAAAGGTATGAAATCTACAATTCTTCCCCAGCTTATTTCTGGTAACAGAATAAACACATGAAATCACAGATCAGAGGGCAATCCTACCTACTTCTGGAAAACACCTCCTAGAAAAACTTAGGGAAGCAAGACCGTTTTCAACAATATACAACTCCTTGCGACTTGTTTGCTGACCCAGACCATTTTCATCTGCAAGTCAGGTAGGTAAAACAGTCTTTATTTGCAGCTGCAAATCACTGTGTGCAATGTTTACAGATTTGTATCAACAAATCAAGTGCAAATCCATTTTAAAATCTGACCTTTAAAACTACATAATGGGTTTCTCAGTGCATTATATGAAAGGGATTATTTTCCCATAGTGGATTATTTCAGATACTAACAAATGCCACAACTTCAGCTAAAAAAGGAAACAAGCCCCAGTAAAAAAAATCGTGCTGCCTTAATGACAGTAGACATAATTTTTATGAAAATGTGCTTTTGCAGAGACTATCCTGCCTCAGTTTCCATTCAAACTTCCAAATTCATCCCATTGCTTCTTTCTCCCTTCCCTGTATCTTTTTCCACCTCTGTGAGCACCACCTCTTGCAGTTTTTGCCCTTTTGCCCCTCCTGTCTACAGGGTCACACCTTGGGTTTCTATTCCAAAAAACCTTTTCCTCCGCAATAATAGTTTGTAAAACTACTGCCTTCCCACACCATCTTTCTCTCACCTCCAAGATTTTGGATTACGCTGTTTACTTCCTCTACCTAATTTTCTTGTAATTAAGTGGTGACCCCTTAAATCAGCTTTCTGTTTTATGCTTTCTCACTAATCCATCAAACAGTTCTTTTAAAGGCTGATAATATTTTCACCTATCTGAGTCCTCCATATTGCTGGAAGAGTCAATAGTGACAGTGACCATTCACTCACAGGGCAATTATGATTTCCAGTTGATTGAGCATAGCCAGAAGTGTGATTCTAAATTGCCCTAAACCAGGCTATACACAAA
>WAAE01006386.1:1228-23632 GCA_013400495.1 Nicator chloris | reverse complement strand
GCTATACACAAAAAAAAGGTCAACTGGAAAAAAGAAATGATCAAATTAAACCAAGAGAGAAAAATTATCCCAAATTCTGCCTTCTCCTATCTGTGACCATCATTACATGTTCATCCTGTCTTATGACCAAGAGTAGTAGACCAAAATGATCAAAATTAAATTAATCTAACTGCATACATACCATAGATCTGCCCATTTCAAGGTCATTATCTACAGCTACTGCTGCTCTTTTACTCACATGACTCTGAAATAACACTGATCAAAAACACTGAAGGCAGATGGATGACTTTCTCATCTTCCTTTGTACAAGGAGTGGTTTAGCATCAGTTAGTGCTTATTAAGACTACAATTATACAGATGCATTGGTTTCAGCAGAAGGTCAACAAAACCTCCCTGAAGAAATTGTTCTACACAGGACAACGAAAAAAAAAACAAAACCAGAGGTACAAATTGTTCTCAAAAGGAGTGAATTTGTTGAAATTCTAAGAAAATTCCTTGTCTTTCTCCCTGAAAAATTACATTCTAACCCAAGTAACTAAAAACTTTGGCTTACTCTGGAAAAATTTCATCCACAATATGCCTGCAGAGCTGTATACAGCAAAGGCACTCAATTCTGTATCCACAGGGTGGTCAGGCACTTTTCTGGAACACTTTCTTTACAGAGTCTTTATCTCCTTTTCCTCACCCATCTTTGAAAATTGCCAATAGCCTACAATCATACATACTTTTCTTCTTGTCCTTTGGGCACTCTCTTTCCTTCCAATCCATTAATTCCAGGAATCCCCTAAAAGGTGAGCTTGGTTTTGGTTTGTGGTTTTTTTTTACCTATAATCTCTCAAACCTATTTTTAATTAAATAATGGTTCTTTACAGTCTCTCGGCCTATCTTGTAGACTGAAGGAGAAACGGGGAATAAAAATACTGTTTGGGTTTTGTTGGCACTGTCTAGGTATGTGGTGTTCCACAGATTACTCAATCACTGCCAAAGCCTAGATAATCTGCAAGGCTGCTTGCTAGCTGTTCAGACGTCCCGATTATGTAAAATTTCCTATCTTTGTCCCTGGAGAGTACAGAAGAGTCTACACACAAGAGTTTTTGAAGTCACCACAAAGGCTGGTGGAGGTTTTTAGCATAGGATGACATAACATAGTGCAGTGAAATGTACTTACAGAAGAGTGGCAACACTCATCACGCATGAAGCTTATTCAAGTTCTGTGCATTGGCTTTTTAGTACAGGTGACGGAGTGAATAGTTTTAGGACATGGAATGTCTCCCTGCATGGGAAATGGAATTTGGTAAGTTTGGAGAAGACATATATGCTTATTTCTCAGAAGGGGACAGAGAAGGGAGTGAATCATTAACTACATATTTGCTTGCCCTGCAGTGGTCCTGAATTCCTGGATTCAATCACATCTATTTTAATCACTTGGAAGCTGTTGCTTAATCCTGATTTCACATATGCAGAGTAGTAAGGCATGTCTGGCCATATGAGGAGCAATGCAGTAAGAGTATCTGTGCTGTGCTGATCATTAAAAATTAAACCAATGCCAAGATGATGAAGAACTGACTCATTCAGCAAGAACCCCTCCCCTTGCAGAAGCTCTAAGAAAGAGACACAGAGAAAACAAACAAGCAAATAAACAAGCCAGCCAAAACAAATAGGAACATGAGAATTAAAGGCATGGCTAGCTGCATGAAAGCCCCAAATCCCTGAAAGGACGGTTTACAAATTCCCAGTAATACTGCTATCTGAGCACACCCTAGTGGCCGAGAACGAACAGGACCAGAAATGAAAACGCGATCCCACAAGGGAAAGAAAGCAGAAGAACGTAGTGTCTCATTGACTTTGTTTGGAAAACTGATCACTGCACGCATGTTTTCATTGGAAGACAGAGGAACAACTCAACATTCAAAACCAATTTAAATTATTTATCTTTTTGCATTGTGTTCCCAGCATGTCCCTAATTTCATGTCATCTGACTGTTAAAAATGTCTGTTCATTTAAAACTTCTACTAATTTGTTTTAAACTAATTTTCTTTAGAATGTGAGATAAGAATCAAATGAAAAATAGTAAGACAGTATAACAACACTAAGAGGAAATAGAAGTCAATTTTTGAACGGCTTTCTAATATCCTGGTGGTATCAAAGTACATTTTAACTTAATTCCAGAAAATACTGAATTTATTTGGCTTGAATGCTATTTCCTTTTTGCACTTGTATTTAACCTGGAAAAACAGTGAAGAGTGATCTAATCTGTAATTAATACATCACAGCTTTATAGTTCCATATTTTTCAGCAAAAATTTAACTTAATTTTACATAGGTATGTATTTTTACATAGGTACAGAGTATGTTTCAAGTTTGCTCTTTTCCGCAATTATTTGACTTACAGTGTGTTACCAGTTGGATTCAACGTTCAAGAAGTGCAAAAATAGTTTACTGTTTGTCCTGGTTTCAGCCAGGGTAGAGTTAATTTCTTCTCAGTAGCTCTGACAGTGCTGTGTTTTGGAGTCCAGATGAGAATGGTCTTGATAACACACTGATGTTTTGGCTTGTTGCTAAGTCCTGTTTATCCTAAGCCAAAGACTCTTTTTTCCCCTTGTCTCCTGCTCTGCTGGTGAGGAGAGAAAAAAATAAACTGGGAGGAAGCATAGCTGGGGCAGCTAACCTAAACTGCCCAAAGGGGTACTCCACATCACTGAAGGTCATGCCCAGTATATAAACTGGGGAGAGTTACTCAGAAGGGGGGCCAGTCTGGGTTTCGGAAGGATGGTCTGGCATTGGTCACTGGGTGTTGAGCAATTGCAGAGTGCAGCACTTGGTTTTTTTCCTTCTTATTAACCATTATTATTGTGTTTTACTTTACTTTCAATTATTCAACTGTTCTTAACTCAACATACAAGTTTTATTTCAATTCTTCTTTTCATTTCACCGGGGGGGATGGGAAGGGAGGGGAGCTTGAGGAAGTGGCTGTGTGGACTTTCAAGGCCACCTGAACTTAAAAACACTATTAAAAGAAAAAAAAAAAAAAGTCTGACATAGCATGAGACCTCTTTTTCCTATGGAAATCTCATATATTTACCAAATTTCTAGATCCATGAGACATTATTCCTGGAGACTTTGCCATAGTAAAGGCACTTGTAGTTAGACAAAGTTGAACTAGTGCTGTCAGACAGAAGTCCAGCTCTTAAATTCTCATCTCTACTGCAGCTTACCTGAGTTTCCCACAACAGAAAAAAAATCATGCATATATTGCTTGAGTTCCTATGGAAAATGACTGTGTTCTCAGGCTTACGGACTGAGAAGAGAAAATGGAAAATATCTTACATGTTGGATGAAAAGCATGGAAGACAATAACCCTCCTAATTTAAAAATCCAAGGCAAAATAGTCCAAAATGGTCAACAGCCTGCTGGAGTATGGAGATCTAAATGCTGGAGTATTTCAGACAGCTCATAAAATATTTTGACCTGTCCTTGCTCCGAGTCCTGAATACAGGTCCACTAAAAATGCATATTCCTTCTTAACTAGCCATCTACTGAGAGAAAAAATCAAAGACAGATCCCCAGCAAATGTGTCTAGCTACCAATTATATTACAGTTTCTCATCTTCTTAAATACAAGAGAGAAATAATTTATACCTTGATTATAAGATATGTAGCAGGGAGGTAATTTAAAATCTTTGGTGGAGCATGTATTTCAGAAATACAAGGAGAGAAAAAAAATCTTCATTGCAGTTAATTACAGTTAAAATGGATTTGGAAGAGAAACTACTCATATTTTAAAGGCAGCCATGAAAAATGTATTGAGAGCCAGACCCTGATATGCACTTACCCCAGTTTGCATTGGTGTAAGCCTGCTGCCTTTGAAAGACTTTCTCTTCCTTTGTACTCCTCCCAGTGAGATGAGAATCAGGCCCACAGCCTATCTGCCCACCCTTGCCATGATGATGATGAGAACGATAATGAAAAAATTAATGGACCTGGAGTCAGTATTAAAAATTGCTTGTACCTAATACTAATTTTCCTCATGGCTGTGAAGCTCTCTTTTCGATGAGAAGAAAAACAGAACAGTTACCAGCTGTTCACATAATGAGGAACACTAATAAGGGAAGACATGCAAGTTAATGAGCTGGGGGAGGGGAATCAGAAGGGGCACTTGTCAGTTCAGCTGTAAGTGCAAATCCCTTCTCTGAGTATTTTGGAAATCTGATGGCATGATGGCATGTTACTCTGGCAAAGAGACTTGAGACTGAAATCAGTCCCAGGTAAGGAAAACAGCACTTATAGAGTCTACTTTCAGCCCTGGCCAGGTGATCAGCCCGTCTTTCACCATGCTGTTAATGGTATTAGTAGAGGTATTCTCACCATGAATCATCTTCTAAAAAATTATTATTGCAGTCACAAATGAACAGTCAAACTGAGATGACCTCATGGGTCCAGCAGAGAACAACAAGTGAAGAGAGAGATGTGTGGATCAGAGCTGGTGGGAGAATAAGGATGCCCTTTGTATTGTCTGATCTGTATACCACAAAAACAAACTGAAGCTTAAAGGCTTGTCTGCATGCAGAGTTGTGGTGTCTTCTTTCTAAGAAGTGATTTAAACCTTGTAGATTTTTTCAGTGGAAAAGTCAGCAAAAATCAGTCCTCCTTTAGTTTAAACCCAATATTTTCATCAGGTTTGAGTCAGAGAAGCACAGGCTTATGCTGAAATAAGCCATTGAGCCCAAAGCAAAGTCTGCATTTAGGCTTACAGTACTCTAATTAGCCCACCTCAAATATGTGAAGATATGACCTGCTCCCAGGACTTGTATAACAGACATCAGGCTATCATAGGTGCAAATCGCTTGCTTGGAATTCACTTCCTCCAAATTTTCTGAAAGTAGTCTGAAGAGGCAATAGGTTCTTGCAGGACCTCAGCAACATGAGTCCTGGCAGCTCTATTAGAAGGTACCTTTGTTCAATTTGCTCACACTGAATTATCTTGGGAGGCCAAATCATCAAAACTGAGCAATGCAGATCTGGAGAGTGAGACCAACCTTAAAGAAAACCATGCTCCAGAGCTTTTGACCTGCTGAGGATTGCTTAGCCATGTTCACGTGTGCCAATCCACATATCCGTGAATTATACTCCTACATAGCTAGAGATAAGATTGATGATATGAAGGACAGTGTTTGGTGTAAAAACACAATAGATGGTGCAAACCTGCTGGATCTATGCTGATTTACATCTTAATCTACATCTATACATTAAAAATGCCTTTGAGTTTTTAGATGTGTAAATAAGTCGACAAAACTCACTTACTACGTTTTTATTTCTCAGTAACAGACGTGGCACTTAAATCAGTAATGCAAGTTGTTATATCATCCTCCTTGTTGGGCTCAGATTGAACAGAAGCTGTTGGAGACACGTTCTTTCCTGATTAATATGAAGATAGTCTTTTTCTTTTTTCCTTTTTGCACTATTATAGCTGTGTTTCTACAAGAAAAACGTATGCTACACAGCAGTCAGCACTTCTCAGCAGGAAAAACTGAGACCAAGAACACAGAGATCTATGAAATCAGAGATGAAATGGAAAACATGAACAAGAGACATAAATTAGAAAAATCATTCAGAAAAAAAATCAATTTCCTAGTAAGTTCCACTTAATCTCACAGAATACACTGAAATGAAATGCAAAACAGAGAGTCCAACTCCATAAAGATGTAAAGGTTGCACAGTATGAAGGTCAGTGGAATCATGTGAATCCATTTAACTCTGAGAAAGTGTTCAGAAAAGTTCAGAAAAGTAAAGGTTTCTGTTGCTTTTGCAAATGCCTGATTTTGAGGGATGTAATAAATAGACTCGGATACATTTCCAGGCTGGGGCATGGGGAGCCCCATGCTTGGAGCACGCTGTTCCTCTGGCTCCCGCGGTGCCTGTGCCTCGTTCCCTCGCCTCCCCCGTGGCCCTGGCGGAGTAGGCGGCAGGCGCGTTGCCCGGCGGGAGCCGCCGAGGGCAGGAGGCGGTGGCGGTCTGGCCCGGACCCTGCTCCGCGCTTGACCCGCGGAGCCGAGCCCAGCATTGCCACCGGAGGTGCCGACCGCCGGCCCCGGCTTTCCTCCCTTGCGGCTCTCGGCCGGGGCTGAGGGTGCGGCGGGGGCCAGGACGCGCTGGGCCCGTGTAGCCCAGGCTGCGCCGGCCGAGGCTGCGGCCCGGATCCGCGCGGCTGGTGCGGTGGAGCTGCCGGCACAGCGCTGTGGCCCCCATGCGGTCCCGGCGCCGGGGCTGGATGTGTCCAGGGCCGGCGGTGTCCAGCTTCGGCGGCGGCCACGTCGGGCAGCCTGGTGCCGGTGCAGGAGTGGCCCGGCGGAGCCGGCGGGCGCGGCCCGGCGGGACGGACAGGGACCGCGGGGGGCAGCGCGGCCCCGGTGCAGGAGCTGAGCGGGCAGATTCCATACCAGGGCAGTGTTGACCGGCGTGGCTTCTTCGGCTGGGCGGACGTGGACATGTCGGGTGGCCCCCTCCCTCTTCCCGTCTCTGTGCAGCTGGATCGGCGGGGCCGCCCCGGGGGAAGACAATGCATAGAACATGCCCGGGCTAGTCGAAGGAACTGATCCACCCCCCGATGTAAATGAAGAGACCCGATGCATCATGGGGCAGTTTTTAGAAGGGAAGGACGGTGTTTTAACATAGATAGAACCATTTAAGTAGCTTAAATTACACAATATGGGCAAGTGGAAAGCAAACTTCATCAACCCCTAGCCCCAAAACACTCGCCATGACTTTTGGGACAAGGAACCAAGCTTGGGCAAGGCCAGGATTACTGGAAGAGACAGACGGGTGGGGGGGTGAGCCTCTGCCTCACTGTACCACCAGTGGTCAGTGGCAGGTACTGCAGCTCATCCTCCAGGCTCGTGGGAACCAGGGAGCTCCTGCACCAGAGACCTCCACCGAGATCCCGGACTGCAGAGTTCTTCGACTACTTCGGCGAGCTTCCCCCGCTGCTTTATTTCTAATAAAGAGCTGAATCTTTAATAAAGGCATCGAGCCATAATTTATTCATAGCAAGGGATGTACCGGTGTTGGGGGTTAGATTTGTTTCTTTTTTACTTGTAGAAATTTTTTCCCATAAGCTCTTAGGAGATTAACTGCTGGTACTTAATGGGTGCTTGAACGGAACAAAAGAGGTGGCCAAAGTTGGGAGGGGAGTGAGCACTGGGCGACACTTATTTTTTGTTGTCTGGGAGTTTCCCGGGGAGGGGGGGGAAGTTAACAACAGCTTTGGGAGGCAGGAAAATGACGGGGTTGCCGGAGGTAGGGGTCTCTTGCTCCGGGCATCGGAAGGAGGACGGGGAGGCTGTTTTGCTTGCTGCGAGAGGAATTCGCTGTCACCACAAATTCCAGTCCTGGGAAGCCTACTATCATCTCTACATGTGCCCAGGAACTCTGAGCTCGCCTCCTCCTGCCCTGCTGGAGCTGGGCCAGCCCTGTCCCACCTCCACCGCTTCTTCGGCGCTGCTCCTTCCTGCTACGGTGTGGCCTGGCACCCTCCTGCCCTGCCGGGACATCCTGCCCCTGCCTGTCAGGGACATTGTGCCACTCCAGTCACCGCCGCAGAGCTCCTGATTTGTCTCATCCACCAACCTGAGATCTTCCTCTGTTCCAGCTCTGCTTTCAGAGGTCCCACTGGAGCACCGAGATCAGAATTCCCTGGGCTTTGTGAAGCAAAGCCTTTGAGGTTCCTGGTCCTGTTTTGTGGTTAATGCTGTAGTTGTTGTTGTTTGTTTTGTCTTGTTATACCTTCTAGTAAAGAACTGTTATTACTACCCCCCATACCTCTGCCTGAGAGCCCCTTAACTTTCTAAAGTATAATAGTTTGGAGGGAGGGAGTTTGAATTCTCAAGGGAGGCCCTGCTCTCCCCAGCAGACACCTGTCTTTCAAACCAAGACAACCTCTAATAGGATGATGTGCATGGTAAAAAAAAGCACATTCAAATGCAAGTCTTCTATAACTGCAGTTGAAGACAGAGGGCACTTTAAGAGGTGAAGTAATCTGCTGGCAACCTGACTGACTCCCTACCTAACTGATCCAACAGCATTACTAGATTGGTCCTGCACATGCTATCTGAAGGACACAACAGCAGCTAGAATAGGGCTGGAAGAAGCTCCTGGACATCTACGCCGGCTGCCTTCTTGGAATCAAGACCTTGTACAAAACAAGAACGCACTGGGGACAGCCTTGCAAACTTGCTATAATAAATGTGCATTCTGCTTGGAGATTTCATTACACTTACCCACAAAAGGGGAAAAATTTCCAAATCCAGTCATCTTGTGCTGCACATTAGACTCATTCATACTAGTTTCTTCCCTCATAAACTTGGTAGACAACTGTTTATCGTCCTCTTCAACACCATGCCTGCAAAGTCTTTGTCCATAGACTCTTCTCTTTTTTTTAGGAATTAATAAATTCTTTAGCTTGTCATCCCAACCATGTTTTCAAGTCCTCTAGTCATTCTTACTATGGTCCTCCAGACTACTTCCAACTTCTGGCACAGTAGGAGCTGAGAGGAGCGTATGCACAGGAAAAGAGGTTTCTGAAGGCCAAATAAATGCCTAGATTATTTAGATGAAGCTGTAAATAATCAAAAACCCACTGTCATTGTCTTGGTGAAATCAGTCTTTCCAGAATTTGTAGCATTCCTCTTACAGAGAGACGGAGGGCTTTCATTCTGCAGAAGCATGAGGGCAGAGATGTATAACTCACTTTTCCAACCTGAGAAAACTCAGGTCTCATGTGCCTCTGACCATCAGCCAAACAGGCAGCTGAATTTTCAATTGTGACTGCAATTATAAAGACTGTTGAAACCACCAAATTGGTGATAACAGATTCTCTGCACACCTTCAGGGTGCCCCTACCTCAGCAACCTGTAAAAGGCCACGTGAGGCCATTGCAGAAATATTTTCTGCTCCTGGGAGATGTTGTGTGGGTGTGCTCCTCTGTGGCATTACTGTGATCATAATCCCTACTTATGTGTCCATGCTGGAAATAAAGTGGTCTCCACTTTTTGCATTCCTGGTGATAATGTCAGTGCCCTACAGGAACAAGGCAATTGTATGCCAGTGCACAGCTACAGTATGATCACTTTTGACATGAAACAACAAGGAAAAGCATACGGAAAATTTGGCATAGGAAATTTATCCAATGGGAATTGTAGTCCTCAAGGTTGAAATTTGGTCAAATTCTTCCACGTGTGCTGAAGGCCTTATGGAAACTTTAACAGTCCAAAGAAGATCTTGGACTTCCACCTCTTCTGGAAGACTGTGGCACAGTAAGCACACTGACCATGTATTGATAAGAGCCTTCAAAGACCGGTTTTGTGCATCAAAGCATTAAAGCTTGTTCGTTGACTTTACAGATGTCAGTAACCAACATGGTGGTCAACACGGCTTCATTAGGGGCAAATCATGGCTGACAAATTTGGTGGCCTCCTGAAATGGGCTTACAGCATCGGTGGATAAGGGAATGTCATCTAACTGGACCTATACAAAGCATTTGATGTTTCCGTGCACACCCTTGACTCTACCGTGGAGAGACCTGGATTGGACAGCTGGACCACTCAGTGGATAAGGAATTGCCCAAATGGTCCTGCTCAAAGAGTTGTGGCCAATGGTCGGGATTCTGGGTGGAGATGAGTGACGAGTGGTGCTCCTCGGGGGTCTGCAGTGGGACCAGTATTATGTAACATCTTTGTCAGGGACACAGACAGTGGGACCAGGTGCACCATCAGCAGGTTGGCTGATGACACCAAGCTTTGTGGTGTCACAACTGCTTGAGGGGCCACAACATGCTGGAGGGACCTCCAGCCTAAGACATGAACCTGCTGGAGCACATCCAGAGAAGGGCCACAGAAGTGATCAGAGAGCTGTAGCACCTCTCTTATGTGAAAAGGATGAGAGAGTTGGGGTTGTTCAGTTTGCAGAAGAGAAGGTCATGGGGAAACCTTCCAGTATCTAAGGGGGACCTTCAGGAAAGATGGGGAGGGTTTTTTATCATGGAGTGTAATTATAGGACAAGGGGGAATGCCTGTGAACTGAAAGAGGACCGTTTATATTGGATATCAGGAAGAATTCTTTACTGTGAGTGCACTGAGGCACTGGAAGAGGTTGCTCAGGGAAGCTGTGGATGCCCCATCCCTGGAAGCGTTCAAGGCCAGGTTGGATGGGGCTTTGAGCAACCTGGTCTAGTGGAAGGTTTCCTTGTCCGTGGCAGGAGATCTTTAAGGTTCTTTTCCACCCAAACTATTTTAGGAACCTATGATTCTGTCACTTGAAAATCATAGATAGCTGTTGTGCTTATATTTTAAATCATAAAAGAGTCATTAATTCAACTGCTGCTACCACTTACTGCAGTTTCTTCAGCCTCATGTTCATGCACTGGTTGTAAGTGTGTTGATGTAGAGTGCAGACCAGACAGCATGAGAATCCCAGTGATGAAATGGGTGCATCCAAGGAACAGCATGAGATTTTTGCTGTAGGCTAGAAGATGTGAATAGGAGACATGACTGGGGAAGGGGAAACTGAAGGCAAAAAATCTGATCTAGTTGCTTGCTTGCTAAATACATTTTGTCCTGTGCAGTAAAAGCTAGGGACTCTGAGGGTAAAGAGGGCATGACAATATAATTATACATTAAATCATAAAGCAAGAAAGCTTCATTGAGATGACAGTGTTAGCATCAGTGTCAGTGTCAGCAGTGAACAAGTGGAAACTATAGTTCTTGCAACACTTGAGGGCCTTACTGCAATAACAATACTCTCTTCATGTCGATTTACTTTGTGATGTATCAATATGCTCAGTCATGTTTCGGCTTTGGTTACTATCTCACATTCTGAAGATCTAGGGCTAGGAAAGTATTTCTGTTCTTCTTAATGCTAGCATAAATTCCAAGTAATTGCATTGACCTCAAAGAGGTGTCATCATAAAAAAAACCCCAACCCAATAAACAAACAGATGCATCCATCAATGAAATAATATCCTATTCTTACATAATCAACAGAAACTTACAAGTGGTAAGTAGCTGGCGAAAAATACCACTCTGAAAGCCTGAAGTCAAGACTGTTATCTTTACTTTGCATAAAGGGATTTTTTACTCAAATGAGCCTTATGGATTCCAAAATACACTTTGTAAAATCATTGCTAACTGTCAATTGAGTCACTCCAATTGAAGCCATTAGAAAAAAATCATGCCACTGCAGCTGTCAAGAGTTAGGTATTTCAAGGCTCTAGACTATTTTTAATAGTATGTAGAAGAATATAAAACATGTAATTATTCAAAAGAAAGATACACAATCTGAAAAGTGCAGTGTTTTCAAAAAAAGCAAGTATCCTGACACCTGTTAACGTTCCTGCAATTTGGCCAGCACTGTGATAACACCAACTATTACTGCAGCTGGCACCCAAAATGCTGAATACAAACAGCCAGTAAATGCTTTGTGTAGATGAGCAAACATAGGGGATCTAAATCAATGACAATAGAAAGGTCTTCCTTGGTTAACTGCAGGAGTGCAACACTCATAGGTTTGCAGGAGGATAGTGCCGCAAAAGGAGAACATATTTTCTCACCTTGGGATCATGTTCCTGCAAAGTCTGACATAACTATTTTAAGCCACAGAATGAGATTAGCTCAGTTTGTCATAGCATGGTGCGAATAATGCCAAAGTTGTAGCTTTGATGCCCATATGGACCGTTCACTTAAGACCTGGACTTGATAATCCTTGTGGGACCCTTCCACCTCAGAATATTCTGTGATTCTGTGAACTTTCTACTCCAGAGTGAAGAATTAGGGTATGTGTATATGTGTATAGACTTCTACACCAACACTGTATTTAGTTTGCATGAAGAGATTTTGGTAGCAGGGGAACTAAGAGAGAGGTGGCTTCTGTGAGAAACTGCCAGAAGCTTTCCCCATGTCTGACAAAGCCAAAGCCAGCTGGCTCAGAGATGGACTCACTGCTGGCCAAGGCTGGGCCAATCAGAAATGGTGGTAAGGGCTCTCTGATAACAAATTTAAAAATGAAAAGGTTATTGTGCAGATGTAGCGGAGTGAAAATGTGTGAGAGGAACAACTGTGCACACACCAAGGTCAGTGGAGAAGGACTGGGACAAGATGATCCAGGCACCAGACTCAGGATTCCCCTCCAGCCCATGGTGCAGACCAGGGTGAAGCAGCTGTGGCCCTGCAGCCCATGGAGATCCATGGTGGAGCAGAGATCCACCTGCAGCCCCTGGAGGAGTCCCGCATCAGAGCAGGTGAACACCTGAAAGGAGCCTGTGAAACTGGTGTTGGAAAATACTCCTGGCAGAGACCTGTGGAGCCATGGACAGAGGAGCTCACAGTGGAGCAGGTTTTCTGGTAGGACACTTGTGTCCCTGTGGAGGACCCAAAATGGAGCAGACTGTACCTGAAGGACTGCACCCTGTGAAAAGGGACCCATGCTGGAGCAGTTAATGGAGAACTGCTGCCTGTAGGACGGACTCACGCTGCAGAAGTTTGTGGAGGACTGTCTCCTCTGGGAGGGACCCCACACTGGAGCAGAGGAAGGATCCCTCTCCCTGTCCAGTGGCAGGAACAACTTGTAATGAACTGACTGTAACCCCTATTTCCTGCACAGGTAGTAAGTAGAGCTTGGAAAAGAGGGAGGGGTGTGGGGAAGGAGTTTTAAAGATTTTATCTTACTTCTCATTATCCTGCTCTGGTTTTGTTAGTAAGCAATTCAATTAATATCCCCAAGTTCAGTCTGTTTTGCCTGCAACGGTATTTGGTGAGTGACTTCTCCAGGTCCTTATCTCAACCCATGAACCCTTTGTTATATTTTCTCTCTCCTGTCAACTGGCAGAGGGGAGTAAGAGTGTGGCTTTGGTGGGTGCCTGGCATCCAGCCAGCATCAAACCACTACTTTGTTCCTGCAAAATCTGACACAACCATTTTGATTTCTCCTCCAGCTTGAAGAGCTAGTGCCGGTGTATGTTTGTGTACAGTTCTATACCATTCAAGCCATTATCTGTTTAGTAAAACTGGCCTATGAGCTTCAGCAGTCAGATCTTTAGGTGATGGAGGCCAGTGTGCACTCACTGAAGTCATGGTAAAATCCCAATTGAGGCTCCTATCCTTACATTCCAGAATCTATAGGTTGCCCTTTTGAGCTATTAAACCCAGGCACATTGTCTAGTGAACAGAAACTTTCTTCTTTCAAAGCAAAACAAATAAAAAGTATGGTGAACAAAATAACACGACTCATTAGTTAAAATTCCCCAACAAAACACACTCTTTACCTAAATCAGTAGTGGCAGCTATTAATAATCTTGCCAGCTGTTACAGGAGGCCTTTGAAATATACTGAGATCTCAACTTAAAGGTCTCCTGGTAATGCATCTACTGCAGCATTTAAAAAATGAGCCTTACACTCAGTTAAGCCTTCTTAATCTTTATTTGTAATGACTAAAGTGATTTATCTAGGCTTCAACAGTTTGTTGGTTTAATGGTGGATACTGGGAATTGGCATATTACCTTAGCCAGGTGTCAGCAGTGTCTAGGGGAAAGAAAATACTTCACTGAATGCAAGTCACAGGACAGTGAGGGAAGAGTGAGGATCATGTCATGTGTTGTAGACAGTTGTTTAAACGTTTTTGCAGTGTTCCACCATCACTCAAATAACTCCAAATAAACAGACATGGGTTTTGCAGAAGACCCGTTGAAGAAGGAAAGTAGCAGCTTGTTCATACTTCCAAAGTGTGAAAGGTTACAAGCATTAAAACCAAATTCAGTTTTCACTCAACTCTGAGATCAGTGAAATTCAATGTAAATGAGCATTTGAGCAAGCAAGATGCAGACTTCAATCATCATCCTAATGGCGGGGTGTCTGCAGAGTGCCATATGTACAGACGTGAGAAAACAGGTAAAGTTGAAGTCACAGTCATCTTTTGTATATATTTCTCCATCAAGTCAAAGCATACAAGAATGTCTCAGTTTGTAATAAATCCCCACATATTGCAAATTCATCAGAAAATATATCCTTCTTTAAATACACCAAAGACATACAGTGAATAAAGCTATTTTAAGGAACTTGTGTTCTGTGGGCAATTTCCAAGTTGAGTCTTTATTGTATAAAGGTAAAAGTCTCAAATGAAGCATTTATATGGTAAAATGAAAGGTAAAATGAAAAATTGAACTACTGCATAAAAAAGTCATTCCTTTCAAGAACATCCCAGTTATACTCTCCTTCTCATCAAGTGCTTTAAAAAGCTCTAAACTAGGGGACTTGTCCACCCAGTTATGTTGTGCTCAACCTGAACAAAGAGAAGAAGTCCACTTCTAGTGTCCCCTGGTTACCATGTTCACACCACACTGACTTTGTGGTAGATAATGACTGCTCATTGTCAAATACCACACTCAGAGAGAAGCTCTACTCCCTCATGTCAATCACAACCAAAAAACCCCAAACCTCTTGGTCAACACAGTTCAGAATGTCTCTCAGAAAGACTTCCAAACAGAAAACACACCCCAGATATGCCTCAGTGGGGTTTCTCCTGCCGCTGTCTTCATGGAGGATGAGTGCACCTACATTACACTGTTCAACCATCCACTAATAAATAGTTGCATGAAGACTTGCCTCTGAGCAAATGTTTGGGAACATCAGGACTTTGCACAACATTACACAACAGAGAATGCCTCATTAAACAGCACATGACAACATTTAAAAAACCAAAATGGTCCACTGCTGTGCCACTTTGATTGTATAATTTTTTAGGGTTTTTTTTTTGTGTTTTTGTGTTTTTGTTTTTGTGGTTTTTTTGTTTGTTTTGTTTTGTTTTTACCTATTTTTCTTCGTTATGCTCAGTAGAGGAATGCTGGACTTTCCAGCCTGCCAAGCCATTTCCAAAACTCTGGTTTAATCTTTATCATTAATCTTTACCATTCAGACTCATCACACGCTTAATGTTCTTGCAACTTAAGCTCTGTAGGATCATGAATCCTAGCTTCAAGGATAGCTGGTGAAAAGAGCGGTTGGCAGATTTTTCCTTGTTGGCAAGACTTCAACTGCCCACTCTCCTTGGGCTTTTTGTTGGTTTTCTTACTATTATGAGTTCATTACTTCCTTCTGCTTGCCTGTTATGTCTATGGCATCCACCCCTGCAATATCCAAATGCCAATCAGTTCTTCCCTGCACTTTCTAAGATAATCACAGAGCTGCAAAGAAGCTGAGGTTGGAAAGAACCTCTGGTGGTCAGCTTGTCCAACTCCCTGCTCAAGCAGGGCTACGTGGAACTGGTTGCTTTTTGAATACCTCTAAAAAGGGAAAAATAGTATTATTTCCAGCACATCGCTAAAGAATCAAACTGAAGGATTAGGGAAATGCCAAGGAAGTTATGGAATAGAAACTAAAATTTTGATTCACAATAAGCCTTACTCAACATCATTGGGCAACTTGAGACTATTCCTGCCTGGTGGTGGTACAGGCTGAGTAAAGAGGATAAAATGCTGAAAAAACAAGCCCAGTGAGCAATCTGATGATGGCAACCCAAGTATCACAGTTTTACTTAATCAGCATATTGCTTTTTGATGTGTAGAAAGCAGCTAAATGAAGAAATCACGCAAAAATGCCAAAGCACACACACAGGGCATGGCAGATTTAATTCAAGAGTCAGCTCTGTGTGAATGAAGTGCTCTGAGACTACTGCTGCGCTGGCTCCCTTCGTGCTGGCTCTTCCTGGCATCTTTGTCAAGATCACTCCTGAGATGCCACTCATTCATTTTTATAATAATTTCTAAATCTAAATGTTAAAAAAGTCATGGAGGTGTTCTTTTAAACTACTATTTATGGCTGCCGTTTTCGTTAGTCAGCTTGTCCTCTGGTAATGTGACGCCTTCCCTACTCCCTTCGCTCCTCCAGATCTGCAGAGCAGCACATCAGCGGGCAGCTCAGGGGCACGTTCCGCAGCCGTCCGCGCCTGTGCCCCTGCCCAGCCCGGCGGGGGAAGCTCCGGGCGGGGCGGTGCCGGCCGAGGCCGCGCCGCGCTGGGCGGGCGCCGCTCCGCTCTTCCCCCGCGCCGTGAGGCCAGACAAGATGGCGCTGGGGCGGTGCGGGGCCGCAGCCTGCGGCGAGAGGTGTTGTCGGGCCCGGCTCGCTGCGCGGCCTCCCCGGCACAGCACAGGAAGCCAGACCGCGACCCCCATTTCTTCCCCTGCCCTGTTAAACGAGGAGCTGCAGGAGCGGCAGGAGAGGCAGCATGCGTCCGGTTTGCAGCGCTGAAATGACACCGGCAGACTTGGACACGGATGGAGGAGAGCGGATGGTGCCCTGGTGCGCTGAAGGGCTGAACAAGGATCACTGCTGCTGTAAACCCGTACGCAGGTATGTTCATCAGCAGACAGGCATTGCTGGATTAACATAAGGTGCAGATGAAACCCCCTTAGAAATCAGAAACTGAGAAAAAAATCCCTCGTTAAGAGGTCATAGCACTTGGAAAACCATCACACAGAAAAAAATCCATTGGAATGCACCTTTCAGTTCTCTTGTTGGTAACCAAGAGGCTGGTTTCCACCTCTCTTCCTGCTGCCGTGGAGTGGTTACCTGCTGGCAGAAAGCCTCAGTCTTTCACTTCACACAACCTTCACGCAACCAGCTGCAGCAGCTTTGCTTGAACAAAGACTCCGGTATCACCCTATGATGTGGTTTGTAAAAGCAGTTCATATGCAGATAGTTCAGGGCCTTTCACACAACACTGATTGCCCTCCCTGTTTTTATGTGCCAGCTGGATTGTTCAGCTCTGGAGATAAGAATGTACCTACTACTCTTTATTTTACATTTCAGAAATATGTTTGCTAAGTTGGCAAAACTCACTGTGAGGACTACAGAAAATATTTTTTTAATATAAACGGATTATTTTTAGCCTTAGCTTTAGGTTTATAAGTATTCACAAGCAGTATTTATATATAAAGCAAACTGCTAAAACTTGACTTCGGCAGTATAAAAAAGCAACTCTAAGCTGGGAAAGGCAACAGGATGGTTGGAGGACTGAGAAGGTAAGACAGTTAAACTTTATGCTGTATCTTACTGGTTATAGCCTCCAAAATTATAAAAGTGCAATAGCAACTCATGTTCCCCTTCTGACATGAGGGAAAGCAGTACTGCATTTGCACATAAGGCTCGCATGCCATTGGTGGTTTTCACCTCACTCACTTGTACTTAAAACTTTTAAGAGGTCACTAAGGTAAAGGATGAAAAGTCATATTTAGCTCAATACAAGTCTTCCTACTCAATAAAGGCACACAACTGCTTGATGAGAATTACTCAAACTTACTTCCAGTCGTTTTGTTAACAATCTGTGTATTAATGGTACTGATTTTTCCCTAGGCAGCACCATGAGAGAATAGGATTTGTTGCACCGATATTGAACCAAGACTAAGCTTCAGCGCTTTATATGGAACTGCTGAAAGAGGAAGCTGCAGTACTGAAAACAGTCAGTCTTGACTGCACAAGACCATGCCTCTCAGAAGGCAAATGATGTCTTACTTCAAAAATTCTTGAAATGAAAACTTGTTGATTCACTGTTTTTACAGCTGTTACACGTGAATAAGTGGGGAGAGGGAAAGGGTTCTTACTCACATCAAATTAAGATTTATAGTTTGCTTTACTCTGAAGACTACAGAAGTAAAAAGAAAAAAAGGCAAAAACATTCTTTTAGCATACAGAGGCATTTTCTTCCTACTAGCAGGAACAGCTTTTTAGATAAATGGTGAACTAAACAAATACAGAACAGAACTTTGAGAACAACATTTTTTCACAGCTAGAAAGCCTCTGAAAATGTGAACTTGCCAATAAAAAGTAATGCAACAGCAAACTACATAATACAGCAATACTTGTATGTTATAGCAACAGCAATAATACGTGTCAATCACTGAATCTGTAGAAAACGAACTGCTTACAAAGGCAAATAGTGGCCTTGTTTTAATTATGCTGCTGCATGCATTGATAATTGTATCTTCACCTCTGTCTGCAGAAGTAAGGTGTGCTTCAGGTTGTAAACTTCGGTGCGTTTCATGATTTAAATAATAGATAGGACCTTTTACTTTTTACTTTATGCATCTACATTAAGACAAATGGCTGGTAACTTGTTCTGGTTTTACTCCACAGTCTTCGCAGTTGCCTGCATGATCTGGTAGGATGGTGAGACTACCACGTTTCCTTGGATAACTATCAGAACTTCAGCTTGAACAAAGTGGGATTAAGTTTTACTCATTTTAGAAGAGCATGCCTATCCAACATAAGGACAAGACAGTATGAAGAAGCACGCTGCTTAAATTGACAATGATTTATTGTGTTTAGGAACATTCAGTAAATACCAATCTTTTAGCTTCAGTTTGGAAATCCTACCCCATCAAAACTCAGTTGTTTGTGTTTTTTTTTTCTGGCATAAACTCCATTGCCAGCAATGGATGTATCAGAAAAAGAAGTTAATAAATACAAACAGACAGCAGTTTTCTAAACATACCTCGTCTTTTAAAGGCATGATACAGATTTACTAAACAAATCTCAAACAAGTTCTTCACAGAAGAAAATTTTGCTACAAGCTGTCTCTGAACATTGTTTTCTTCACTAATGCTGAAGTTTATTTCATGGAGTATGGTATTTTTGAACAGTCATGATGAATCATTTAAAAACAAACCTTTTCCCCCTTTTCCTTTGCCAAATGTATGCTGAGACGTAGCTATAACTGAAATGTATGAAGAGTGGTGTGCTTCTTGTCGAGCACTTCATGGCAAACATGAAACAGCAATATAGTACTTTTTTACTAGGGATCTGGGGGATTTATTTTTTCATCTTGATTTTAAACCACTGTTCAAATATTAAAAGTATCATATTTAAGTGTAACAGATGTTTTGCGGAACTTTCTGTGAAGTGTAAAAACAGAGTGGAAGATTCCTGCTTGCAATGAAAATAAATTTCAAGTACTTTAGTATCCCTCTAAACTCCATTCGTATCTTATTAAAAATGTGTATAAAAGCATGAAGACTACAGAAAACCAATTAACATAAGAGTTAATCTTGAATAAGTTTTTCCACAACTGTATTTTACATATAACCAAACTCTTGCTTTAGCACAAGCAAAAGGAATAAAAATAAATTCTCTCCCAACTATTTATATTCAGGAATTACCTTTGTGTGGGTCTAGATACTTCAGTCTACAGTTCCTCTGACCCAAGGTGTACTCTTAAGTGTATCCCTTTGTGATTTAGGGTCTTGGAAGTTTTCAGCAAACCTCTCTCTTGCTTTATCCCAGTTCTTTTTATTCTTGCTCTGGAAAAGCTGAACATCTTCAATTGAGGCTGGTCTCCTAGTACCTAAACCTGCGTGCTTCTGATGTAACTCCAGTTGGATCTGTCAGATACATGAATGTTGTAATTTCAAGTTAGGTATTCTGAATACTACAAATTCTTCAAATACTACCATTTCAAATACACATTCCACTCCCTCTCCCCAAGCACATCTCTTCCATGTTCTAAAACACCTAGATCACACATGAACAGTACCATGAAAATGATGTGTCACATCACCACCTCTGGAACTACAATCTAGTCCTGAATAATGTCCCCTGCCACCAACATTACTGTGAAATACACCTCACCGAGTGAGCAGCATATGATCCCTATGCTGGCTAGTTTGATAACATAGGACATGGTGTGGCTCTGAGCAGCACTACTGCCAAAAGACAACACACCTCGGGTGACAAAAATGGGGGTAACATGGCTGCCACAGAGGTCCACAACTTGCTGGCTACAGTGACTTCTGCTACCTTTTCGTCTCGCAATGTCCATCATCTAGCTTGATTTTTGTGCTGTATCAGCCTCTGAGAAAGAATTCCACCCTAAACTGATCTTCAGTTCACATCACCTGAATTACTCCAATTTTCCTCCAGACTTTGTATTCAAATATGAGATTATTAATTCAACGGCTAGAAGTTTTCTGTACTCCTTTGCCTAGTTTCCTCATGAACACTACACAGTGTAGTGAAGGGACACTATTACTGAAAAATTTCAAAATACCTACTGCGATTAGTCCTACTGTGATTATTCCTTCCTAACCAGGGTTTTGATAAGTTTCAAGTGAATAATGGCATACAATTAGATACTTCTCACTAGAAATACATTTCTATTCTTTTTGTTTCAAGTGAAAACCAGAGACCTACCGGATCCTTCATGCCACCACCATCCTTTCCCAGACCTTCCCCCTTCTTCCATCCCATCTTCTCCAACATTTGATGTCCTTTGTTGCTGTTACTGATTTCACTTTGAAGAAAGTTTAAGGTAACTGATAAGGAAGAGTTAATATAAAGAGTGTGCTTTCAAATACTGAACAACAGAAATGTGCATACATATGGAAACCAGGCATCAGTCCATCAAGATCTATCCAGAAGATCAGAAGATCCTTATTACCTTTTGCAAGTTCCTCCAAGAATATCTTTGATTAACAAGCCTCTGGTCAGTTTTCTTAAAACTTTTCTTAAAACTCCTGAACTACTTGTTTGCTTTAGGAGTTAAAAGATACATCATGCATAGAAGGGTATGGATTACAGAAAAGGCAGTATTGCTACCAGATGATCCTACTGCACCTATTTAATCATCTCACATTTCCTTTTAATAATTTACAAGCACCTGCAAGTTCATGCTTCTTAAAAAAACCCTCAACTACAGCGGCAAAGTACAACTGAAGGAACTTAAGTGTCATTTGAGAGATATATAAATACATGTCCTATGAGTGGCTGGATATTGACAGTGAGAGAAGCTGCAGGTGAAAAATCTGCATGTGTACTATTACTGGGACTGAATAGGAAAAATAAAAATTGAGCCACTTGGAAAACAGACATCATTGAACATGTCAGTAGTGCAGCTGGGGAATTCTTTACATTTTTGAGTTGGTAAGGAAGTGATACAAACGTCCTTACTGCCATCCTTAACTCCTCACCTTCCATATATTTTTATATGGAAGGTGAGGATTTAATAAATAAAAGCACGTGAAATGGGAAGTGTGAAAAGCTTAAAATTTTCTAGCTCTCCTAACACAATATGTACAGGTAATTTGTAATCAACAAACTGCATGCTAGTAACAAATTGATACTTATTTCATCATAATTTTTTTAAGATTCACAAGAGAATGACATGAGGGATACTTTCTCCCACCTCAAACTTACCTATGAACAGAAGCTGAACAATCATCTCTCTGGAAGATTCCTTCACTTCCAACGGTCTCTCTGCGTTTTCCTGCTCTGTCTTTGTACTTTGGGTTTCTCACTGCCTTGTTGTCTTCATATTCTGTGTTCTTTCCAAGCAGATTAAATTGCATCAAGACAAAGCGAGTGGGGTTTACATTCTTTATTTTTGTTAACTTCCCTTTTCCCCTCCAGAAGTATGGCAGCTTCAGCCTTTTTTATTAGTTCTAAATCTTGTAACAAAACCTGCAGTCCTCACTTAGTATTTTCTTAGCTTACAGGCATGCCTTGTAGATCACATTACTGCCAAAATCACATAACATTGCCAAATTCTGTAATCTCTCAGAAGCTGTAAAATAACAGATTCTCTTGAATCTTCTCTTGGTATGAAGAGTCAATCTCTCCATATCAAGCAGAAAACCATCTGGACATGCCACTGGCTTTTTATATAAAAAAAAATAAAAGTGGTTCCTCAGCAACCACTTTTTTTTCAGAATAAATGACAGACTAAGGCATATTTACAGATTCTGTATCAGTATTACTTTGGTACCTGAAGAATTTGATAGAAACAATGGCATTCTGTTTTCTATATGAATACTTAGTACAAATGCTGGAAGTAACTGCATAGTTAAAATTATCTCTACAACAGACGTAATCTGAATACATATATATTATATTTCCTGTATGTTTATGTTGGTATTCTTCTATGGACTTAAAAACCTGCAAAAATTTCCCTTTTCTTCCATAATTGTTTTGGTTGCTCATTATGTTGACTTTCTAAATGAAAGACAGGATTGCAATTCAGTGAAAACTTAATCTACAGAAATAAAAATAGAAGTGTCTTGCAAAATCTTAACTTCAAAAGGATTAGGAATCTTGTACAATTTGAAAGGATCTTCTTTCTAATTTTCAATGGAACTTTCACGCCCTCTTATCATCATCTTTCTTTGTAGTGGTTTGGAAAGAATAATAATTTAGGGTATAAAAGACAAACCAAGCTAAGTTTAAGGCCATTTGAAAACTTTCCTTATTCAACTAAGTCTATGACTTAAAATAGGAAACACAAAAAACCTAATCAACTTCTACTGTAAACTCACCTGTAAACCGTATTTTACCCGTATTTGTTTTAATGCTTTTCTTCTGACTAACTCTCTCTCTTCTTTG
>WAAE01006385.1:0-55373 GCA_013400495.1 Nicator chloris | reverse complement strand
AAGGAATAGTTTCCAATCCCATATTCTCCAGTACCCAGAAGTATAAAATAGCTGGTGAATGAAGAATGGTATTTATCTGGACAAAAGCAGTCCTGCACACTGCAGGTGAGTGCCTTTATTTTAGCCAACTACTCTATGATCCCCTGAACCAACATGGACAGGTACTTCTGAGGTACAGTTCTACTCTCTAATCTAAAGTTTGGAGGTAAAAACCTCAGATGTGTCACACCCCAAAGTCAGGACATTCACTTCAAAGGAATTTAAAGCCTCTCCGGGTCAGGTGTCGACAGCTACAGCATAAAGTTGGATGACATTATTTCAACCAGTGATACTTGGAATATAAAAAAGAAATGTGAAGTAATTCCTTTGCTGTTCACTGCCCAGACACCAATTAGAAGGCTTCATCCAGTTTTTTGACATTATGCTTCAGGGAAGATGTGGACTGATTAAAAATATCTACAGATGAGTGAGAAATATTAAAGTTCTTGTCAGCCAAGAACTACACAAAAGAGCTAATAAAGGCTAAATACAGGTTAAATTTTAAAAGGCCAGGGAAAGAGAAGTGGGAGAAAATAGATATTAATACTTCTCAAGTGTGTGGAAAGTTCTTCAACACGTTGTGGATACAACAAGAAACATGGATTTACCTCGCTGCAAGACAGAATGAAGAAAGAGGAAGGCTTGACAAAGGCTTTGCCCCCAGTGCAGCAAAAGGAAGCAGCTCCAGAGGATCAGTTTTCCCCAGGGCTTCTTGGTGTTGAAAGCAGGGAGCTCCATTGTGTCAAATCTCTGCTTATTTCAATATCTGCTGGCAGAGGAGGGGGAGTAGCTGAAAGTGTGCCCATCCTTCCCCTGTTCTCCCACCTCTTCCAGCCCCATCTCTCACCCTGTGCCCTCTCCATGCTGCTGAGACATTTTCCCTCCTGCTTCAGCAACAGACAAAATTTTGGCCCCCAAATGCAAAGAGAAACCATGCTCAGGACTCTGAGAGAGCCCAGCAGAGGCTCTGCCACACCAGGGAAACAGAAGCACATATGGGCCCACGTGTTCCTAGATGTGCTCTGCATTCCAATTAAATCAGGGATTTATGATGTTTTGCACAGTCCCCACAGCAATCTCAAGGAATGATGCAACTACTCACTTCCTCTGCTGCTTCTCAAGCTTTTCTGGTGCCACGGCAACTGCTTATGTTGAATATTTAACCACCTCACTTTTACAGATCCCAATTTACTGATGTTCTGACAACTTTCCTTTATCCCTCACCCTCTCCTCACTCGAGGAGTCAGTCAGCTTGCATTATGAGCCCACAGAAGTGCAGAATGAAAGAGGAGGAAAAACATGCAAATAACTATGCTTGACTCCTTGCTGCTAACACACAAGCCAGAGTGAAAACAGCCAGAACCTCCCCAAACTGGAGAATATGTGTGAGGAGTGTGGCTGATTAACTGAAAGCAAGGCATTTAGTGAAGCCTTTAACTAGTTAACCTTATTTTGTGAAAACTCCTTCATATTTTTAAGGCCTGTTTGCAGTCCTGCCTTCTGCACATATCACTGTTTGTATTTTGAGCTGTTGGCTGAAATTTTCTGATGAGTTTCAGCAGACATAAACATAAGTTCTCTCCTTGGTGCTTTCCTGCTCTTTTCACCTAAAAATTTCTTTGCAGACAGCTTAGCAAAGAGCACATTGGATTAAAAAAAAAAAAAGTTGCCTCTTTAAGATTCAAGAAAGAATACTTCCAAGGTATTCCAATACTTCTAATACTTTCATTTTTTCTATTCTCACATGAACATGTGGAAATTGGAAGTCCTAGGAGGATGCTGTTTCTTCTTACCTAGAGAATGCCTTTAAGAGAAAGGACCTCGAGCCCATGTTTCGTTGGATTCAGCAGTTAAATATCTCAGTTTTGCTTTCTCTGGCTGCAGTAAATTATGCAACTGACATAAATTTCCAGTTTCTGAATTCTTCTATCCATCTGGTTCAGGAATGTCTTCTATAGCTCTTCTTCATTGTCTTAAGATTAAAAAGGATAGGAGCACTTTTAAAATTCATATAGAATAATGAATGAGAAAAGCATCTTGTCATTCATTTTAAAGAAGATTGAGATGGTTATAGCACATAATTACTAAATTTAATGAAGTAATTACTTTTCAAATTGATTTCTAATTTCCTACCAAAAAACAAAAGTTCCCATGGTCCTTAATGGAACAGGAATAATTAACAGTACCTACAAATTAAAGTTACCCATGCTGTGTTGCATACTTTGAGGAGCTGGATTATGAATTTGTTGTGTTCTTTGCATGGAAATGGATCCTAGTTTGAATAAACCTCAAACCACTCATTCCTTTCTGTTGATTCTGTCAGTTTACAACAGCAGTTTACGCTGTCTCCTGCCCTGAGTTTCAGTATTCTCCCTGCTGACACTCTGGAAAAAAGACCTGAGGGTAGCACAACACATCTGGTGACATGGGCAGTGATGAGAAAAGCAAGGGAAAACATTAGTTCTAAACGAGGTCAGAAAAGATTGCCAGAAATATTCAGGATCACAATCACTTCAGTGATGTATGGTCAAAGCTGTCTTAATTCTCTCTGTAAAAGCACAGCTGTCATGCTGAGGATTGTTTTGTTGGAGAGGTGTCAGATACCTCAGGATATGGTCTGACCTTATAAAATCTAAAATTTGCAGTTTGGGGAAACAGTAATATCATCACTTAATGCCAGTGATAGAATTAGGAAAATGAATAAGTTTGTGGGACCTTGCAGTGGCAAGCAAAAAGAAATGCAGTTCCAAGACATTGGATAGACAGATAATCCCTGGCCTCAGTAAGAGGGGAAATCACTCTCTATGAGTCTCTGAATTTGACAGTTGTCCACCAGGTTTTATCAGAGAAGCAGCATTTGTAAGAGAAGCCTAAAACAAAGGCTCGTCAGTGATTAATTATTAAAGTGCAGATTGTTAGGCTGGATTTCTAACATCTGCAATTTGCAGCCATCTGTCTGACAAAGTTTGTTCTGTCATTAAGTTCTTTCTAAAAATGGTGATGATGCTCTTCAGAATCCAGAGAAAGGGATAAGCTGATGGGATGGAAGGAGAGCAGTGTGCAGTGAAGGGTTTGAGTGTCCCCTCAGCAAGTTCTCTGAGGACACAAAGCTGGGAGGAGGGCTTGGTACCCCTGCAGAGAGTTCTGCAGCCCTTCACAGGGACCTGGGCAGGTTGGAGAGGTGGCCAGAGAGGAATCATTTGAAATTCAACAAATGGAAATGCAGACTCCTGCACACGGGGAGAAATACCCAGTGCAGGCATCAGCACAGGCGGGGGGCCAAACTGCTGGGAAGCAGCTCTGTGGAGAAGGATCTGGGAGTCCTGGTGGACAAGAGATTGATCCTGGACCTCAGAAGGGGTGGCTGACATAGTCTTTAATTCACAAATAAAACCCCAAACCAAACCAATCCAAAAGAAATTCAGGCTTTTGACAACTCTCAAGGTCAGGCCCTACAACATTCCTGTGTTGAGAGATGTTTGAGTCGGATGTCTTGAGTAGGAAAGTGTTGGAAGCCTACCTACAGTAGCCTTCTAAATTGTTTTCCCAGTGAGAGTCATAAAATCCAGAGGGCGATTTGGACTGAATTTAGGGATGACTTGGAAATCAAATCAAAATTTAGCAATTTGTAAGCAAGGTGAATGGCTTTCCTCTCCTAATTGAAGATCAAAATTAAAAACATGATTTTTAAGACTGAACCCTGGCACTTGTCTAAATTGAGGCATTAAGGAATTTCATTTTCTCTGCAGGCTATTTTTGCCTCTCAGAAACAACTCCCTCAGTCTTTTAGACCAGAATTAAAACATCTCCCAGTGAGTTGAAAAGCATTGATTTCAGGTGGTTTTTTTGTCCAAGAGCCTTAATTTCAGACAGCTGCTTCCAAAGCACTGTGAGTAGGAGTCTGGTCCAGGCTAGCTGCACTCTCAGCTGCATTTAATACACAAAGGGCTTTAGTTCCACCTATCAACAATTCTATGGAATCCACTCCAAATGTCTGTTGCACAATGACAGAGAGCCATATTAATCTTTGCAATGATGGAAGGTGTGCAGTGGTGTTTTCAGATCTGTTTATCTATCTAAAAGGCTGTGTTTTTCACATGGTTAACATGAAAGTCACCTCAGTGACTGTGAGCCCACACTGACTACAACACTTAAAGCCATGGTGGCATTGATAAAACACGTGTGTGTGATCATTAAGCTCCTTCCTGATCATGACCCCATGCAGAAACAGGATTTTCACACTGGATAGGTAGCATAATCTGCATTACATCATGCCACTCACAGTTTCCAGTTTCTTTCCTGGCAGGTTTTACTGTGGAGAAGAGAAAAACAAAAACAAAAACAAACAAAAAATCAGGGAATTACATTATCTGTCCTCCTCCCAGCTGCATTCCCTGTTTGGAGAAGCCAGCTCAGAGAGTCCACAGAGATTCCACACTGAGGGGAAAAACGACCAAATAAAAAGATACAAATTAAAAATTTAAAAACAGCAACCCAAGCACGGGCTGAGAGGAGAAGAGGGGAGAATTCTGAGCTGGACATAGCTGAGTGGAGGTAATGCCAGGTTAGGGTTTGGGCTACAGACCTGCATGAGTGGCCAAGCAAAGCTGTGACACCCTGCTAGGGCAAGACCTGCAGCAACCTCACAAATATTTGTGTGGAAATTTCGCTATTCCACTCACCAGGAATGCTTCAAAAAATTCTGGCCTGAGCCTATGCTGTGTGGTACTGCTGCCAGCACGGGCTCACTGGCTCTGTTTTCCACTCTTAATTGGGAAAATCCCTTGGGTGTCAAGTTTGCAAAACCTTTCCTCCCTATAAAACCAGCTTAAAAAATACTTCATAATTCTCTTCTCCTATATCACACAAAAGCAGAGCTGGAGATTCTGCTAAGTTTTACTCTCCATTGCTCGACGCACGGTGAATATGCCAATTTTTTTGTTTTCCCACTTGTTCCATAGGCATAAGTCTTCCTGCTGCCTCATGGAATCTTTCACTTTTCTTTTCTAAGCTTTCCTACAAAGAGGCTGCCTGATGGGTGCTAAAATATTTCAGGCAGCTGACAGTTTGGACTGCTGTCATCACAGGCTCCTGGCCAGCTCGCAGCACAGGCAGCTGTTCCTCTATTGCTCTTTACTTTGTATTTTTTACTTATTCAAAATGAAACCACGGAAGGGGCTCTGGTGGGCCACAAGGGATGACACAAAAGGTGCACTGACACCGTGGGGCAGTGGGCACGGGCCTGTCATGGCAGAGGAACAGGAAGAATTGCTCTGCCTCACTGATTTTTAGTAGGCTCACATACAATAAGTGCAGGACACACAAGGGCAAAAGGGAGATACTGCAATATGTGGGGATCAATAGCTGGAGCACTGAAAATAGAGTGGCAAAGAGTTATTTTGAACTCTTTTTAACAGGGGAAATGAAAAGGGAATCAGATCTGACACTGCCAGGCTGACTGAGCATTGCTATTTTCCCATAATGTATTTCATTTGGGAATACCCCCCGAAAAGAGTAATTTGCACAATCTGATGCTACATGCTGTCTCTGGATTAAAGTTTTTCCTCTTATGTTTGGGATTTTATTAGAGTGTTCTCTCACCAGCTAATGTTTTGTTCCTCTCAGAAAGTGTCATATGTGATGCTTCAAAGATCCAGTGCTCATTCATATTAAAGTCACTCGGCACTGTTACCCAGCTTTGGTAATAAATGTGATTTGAACCATCATATTTTTCTCCCTAGTGGAAAATTATGGGCCAGGTTGCAAAGATGACAGCATCCAATTTATGGAGTTCCCTTCACAGGGTGCTTGAACCACTCCATTAATACTTATGTAAATACAAATAACTTCCAGTGTCATGGTCAGCACATCATGTTCCTATTAGCTCAGGGTAAATATTTGAACCCCCAAAAGGTTGTTTGATAAGGTCAGGCCCTTTGATGTGCTTAATGATGCATCCATGAGCTCCACATTTGCTTAGATGCATATTCAGTTGTGGGTATAAAAGATTTGCTGGATTGGCACTGAATGCATTTGCAAGCTCAAGGTAAATACCATGCATGTGTGTACATGCAAATGCATGCAAATACATGCAAACATAACACACAAATCACATCTAAACACATCTTAATTTTCATAGTTAATATTTTAAATTGTAATACTAATGTTAAGACAGTCTTCAAGAATCAATATATGTATGAGCTCTATGGTCCTTACCTACAGAAGGATGACTTAATTGGGCCAAATTTCATTCCAGAAATGTTTATTCCAAGTATTTTATGCCAAAAAAATCCCTATGGGAGAGAAGCTTAAAAATAATTAAAGAGTTTTCAGGGTTGTGATGGCTGGGGAGATGGAAATGAAACAGTGATGGTACAAAAAAAACCCTTTTATATATATTTTTAAATTAGGTTATTGGCGTAGCTGGTACTCCAGTGCCCACATCAGTAATGCCTCATTTGTAAATGGAAAACCACCTTAAATATTTGCATTTGCAAGATCTAGACCTCATAACTGCAGGCAAGATGTGACAGGTTTTAAACCTTTGAGCTGTGAATTGGATTTCTGTTCTTTCAAGGTGACACTTGCACCCAGGGGAAGGGTCAGCATCACACCTAGGAAATGTCACTCTCAGTCCTGCTCAGGACCTTTTGTAACAGAATCAGACACTCCCACTGTAAATGATCCCACACAAGAAGTCATAACTGACCTGCAAGGAACATAAATTTTCTTTACTTTACTCCCAAATTCACTCACCTGGTTACCACTGAAGGCTGTGACGAAGCTTTGAGTTGACTGCAGCCTCTAATGCCATCTCAAATGCTGGCACAATACTTTGCTTGCAACAAAAAGTCTTTTGGAAGAAACTCTTCTGGCACTTTACAGAGCAGATTAGACTACTTATCTCTAAAAGCATTCCATTTAACATGAAATACAAATAAATCTTACCAAAAAAATCAACAAGAAAAATGTGTTTCAAGAGAAAGTAAGCAGTGAAGACTTAGGAAGACACATAAAGATACTTCAACAAGTCCTATTAGAAGAAAACTTGTTCTTGCAGTAGGAATGTGATTTATTAAAATTTTGATTCTAAAATTCAATCTGTGACACTTCAGGATGTTCCCCAACGATATGTGTAATGCTATGATCAGTTTTTAAAGCCGATGATTTCCACTCACTCTGAAAATAATTCTACTTTTCCCTTCTTTTTTTTTTCTTTTTGTATTGCCAGTAATAGCTTTCAATATAAGTTCTCCAGAATCCATCTCAAACAAGATGATTGTATCCTATGAGCCATGAAAAGTTGATATGGGAAAAGAGACACAGGAGAAGGTATTTTATTTTTTATATTGGCTTGGGATTTTTTTAATAAAGAGGATCACTTATTTCCCAGTATATCAAAGATGAAAATGTGCTCACTAGAAGATGACTCTATAACTAGAAACTTTTACTTTAGGTTTCAACACTGCCATTTCATTTTAATCTAAAAATTTGCCTTACATTAGGCTGTGAGCCAGGAAAAAAGAGTCTGATTTTTATCTTGCCAATACTTTTGTCACAGGCTTTAGATTAATAAAGATTATAGTAATGGCAGAATTGCACAGCATCACTAACAAGACATATCAGTCAGTATGCATTGCCATGGTTTCACTATGGAAGATACCAATATTGTGTGTAAAATAAGCCATTACAATTTAAATTAAACAATTAATTTTAAGTAATTTAAATTTAAAAATTAATTATTGAATTATAGATCTCCTTTAAATACATAATATTTTTAACATTATACAAGTATTTGTAATACTTTGCCCTGAAATAAAGCATCAATAAGGGTGGTGAAACTGCTCTCTTGCCAGGCCTGCCTCAGTGCAATTCTGGTTTTATTTCCAAACTGCTCATTTGCAAGGCAGAGACGAAAGGAATGCAGCCATGTTCAAATGTCAGCACAGCAATATGCTGGTGACCCAGCACAGGGTAGGACTACATTTCATGCTTCCCTGAACTGCAAATAATGCACAGAGCTATCACACCACCAGTTTAATTCCTATTAAATTGGCAGACGTTTGACCCAGACATTTGTCATTTAGCACGTGAAAAAAAGAAATTCCTTCATTACAGGATCTCATAGAGGATTTTTTTTTTTTGTGCATTTTTCCCAAACAATCAAATGATGCAGAAAGCTGTAGGTTTTAAATGGAGAGTTTTACTGGACTTGCTGTATCTGAGACTTTTTCATTGCAGGTGCATTATATACATGTAGAAATGGCATTGCAGTGATCTACTCTGGAGTAGTTTAAAGAAGTTTTTCCCATATTACCCCCCCCCCAAAAAAAAACCCCAAAGAAATTTAAAAAAAACCCAAAAATTTGCTATTTTAAGAAGAAAAACACCATCTTACTGCTATTGCAAACTCAGTAGTCTAAGTGGAGCAGACTAACATTGGCATAAGTTTTCAAAATTTAGTAATTTGTGCAAAAATGTTCAGCCTACCTTTTGTTTAAGTATCCATGAGCACAGAGCTGTCTAACACATTGCTCAAATGCATAATGTTCCAAGAGGTTGTGGAATTCTCTCTAGACCCTCCCTTTTTTTTTGGCAAGATCAACAAAATTTAGGTCACCCTTGAGACACCTGATGTTTTGCACTTAAATATCTCAAAGGGTGGAGAGTCGACATTTTCCCTAGGCAAGCTATTCTGGTTTTTTCATTATTTTTACCACTGGAAAGCATTTTGTTCTTTCTTTTGAATGCCTGAATCTCCCCTGTCACCATTTACTTTTGTTCTGCCTCCCACGATTACAGAGAAGGGTCTTTTGTCTCCTTTCTAAGAGCACTTTTTACCTGTAGAAGATGAAATTGAATGGTCTGACGTCTCAGAAGTGCCAACAATCCACGCTTCTCACTGGAGTCAGGGGAGTCTGAAAGTGCTTTTGCTGTTTACCTCAAGCCACTTTATTGGATGGCCTAATTAGAACTTTGGACTTCAACAATTAAAAAAGTTCATCCAAACCACTCCTGTGTAGTGGCATAAACTTGCTAACAAAACCCCTGAAAGTTTCAAAGCATTCTTTAGTCCCTCTTTCACTCACCAACAAGATGAGTCCCTAAAGGCACCCTGAAACACAGGAAGTCTACAGAGATCCTTTTAAAAATCCACACAGAGCTGTCATTCCCTAAGAAAGCAACGAGGGAAACAGAAATTTGCCAAAGCTTTGCTGGTAGTATGAAAAACCTGAGCATGGCCACAGCTCAGATCTGTGCAAGGACCAATCTAAAGCAGCATCTTGCCTGTGTCCAGCAGCCAGTACAGCAAAACTGTTTAAAGCTGTGCTTTAAAATGACCTAAAGATGAATTTTTAAAATTTAAAATGCAAAAAACTCCCAAACAAACAACAAAAAAAAGCCAAACTTTTCCTTATTCTTCTTTAGTTAGAACAGCAAAGACCAGGAAAGGAATCCATTCACTTCAGATCAATGGGAAAACAATCAGGAAGCATTAAAACTCCCACAATTGCTGCTGCCCCATAGCCTTTTCTCTTTCAACACGGCCAAAAGTGCTCAAAGGAAGACCAAGACCTCCAAGATCAGGATATGCCAAGACATCCTGTGTCTGTTTGTCCCAACACTCTGGACAAAAGATCATTTTAATTGTTGTATCCTCCTCCTGCATGCTCTGAGTGCTCACACGCCTGCCAAGCATCAAGAAAGCTCCTATTTGCTTTGAGCACTCTTTAAATCAAAGATGAGTAACATTTGATGAGTAGGTGAGAGGTTTGTATTTTTATGTTATTTTGCTTCATGCCAGGCTTGGAAGCAAATTCACGCTCCCAAGTGTGTCTCAGGAGGAGTTAGAGGAATAGAACAAAATACCTACGGTGTTTTAGTGGCAATATCCAGGGCAGACAGAGTAAAACATGTCACAAATATGTGTTAAAGGAGTGGCCACGCCAGGAAGTGCCAGGAGGGTTATTATCTGTGCCACTTTCTCCCTGGCTGCACATTGTCACCAGTGCCCTTCAGAGAGTACCCCGGAAAGTCACTGGGAGCTGCAAATTCAATTAGAGCGATATTTTACAGCAAGATTACATTTTTGTAGGCTGGAGTATTGTAAACTTTTTATTCCACCATAAAACATTTTAAAATTAAGTAATCAAGGCTCAGAACTCTAAAATACGTGCCTTCTGCATGTGTTTAATTACATGTGGTGCAACACTGATTAAAATTTAGGAGGCTGAAGGGAAGGGTGCCTGCCTGCAGCAATTACATGTGGGATAAAAGCAGTTTAATACCAGTCAGATTTCACATCAATGACTTTGTAAAAATTCATGAAAAACTGCTGGAGCAAGTCATTATTACTGCTATTACAGTGCAACATTAAACAGTGGTCAAGGAAACTGGTCTTTTGACATAAAAATCATCTGTATAATATGGGGCAACAGGGTTTCACTCAGCTGTGCAGAATAGGGTGATAGAATGAAATCTATCAGAATTGGTTATCATTTATTAGCAGGTAAATGTCCCCAAAAATATTGAAATAAATAGTAGACTAAGTCAAACAATACATATTTTCGTAGTGCTTCTATTGGTTTGTCATGCTGAACTGATGGTGGTTTGTGTTCTCTGCAGAAAGCAGATTAATGTGTTCAAGGATACAGAGGAAAACATAATTAACTCCAAATTTGTGGGCTGAGCTTTACCTGCATGAAGGACAACTGATCATACCACATTTGCCAGGCCAAGACTGCAAGAAGACTTCTCCAACGAGCACGAGCTCAAAGCAGGAAGGACAGAAGCTGCTTGGAAGCTCTGATCAACACCAAAAAAAATGGCAAATCTGCCAGAAAGACAGTTGAGCCTTCAGTTCTGACCTAACAAAAAAGGCTCCTCCCTGCAGACTGCTCTGCTGATGGGGCCAAAGTGTAAGTCTGTAATGAAGGTAAGGACTGGTGGAGTGATGGGGAATGTCCTCAGCCTCGTGCCACCCCAGCTGGATGGATTCAATACAAAACAGACATTTCCATTATTCAACAGAGGGATAAAACTGCTGCTCCCAGAGCACAGGCACTGCATCAATGCTCCTGTTTCCTGGAAGCACCAGCCTCACTTAACACAGGGTAATTGCACATTGTAAAACCACAGCTGGGCCTCCAGTGGAGGAATCTGAGAACAATTTACCAGTAACATGAGAATAATTCTTCCAGCTCTGTCTTGTGTTAATGGCTGTAGGTCTTAGTTGTGTGGGTGCTCAGCTAGGGCTGCTTCGTGGGCCAGCATTGTCCAGCAAGAGCACCAGGCTGGTCAGAGATTTCCAGGAAAAAAATTCTATGATTTACACTGTTTTTCCCTCTTTCCTTCCTTTTGCCTGCTTTTGCAAGCGCTTTGAAAAAAGGAGAGAGGGTGCAATTGCTGTCAAGGCATTTTGATGTTTCAGTTTTCCATTTTTCTCTGTTTTATAGAACACATTTTTCAGGTGGGTCTGTTAAGCAGGGCTCCAATAGGCACACCACATTTTACACACTTTTTCTCCCTTTTCTTGAAACATGTGGATGCAAGCTCTGCAAAGGCCAAAACTGCTCTGAAAATGATATTTTGTAGGCTCTTAAGCTGCAGCTCTTTAAAAAAAAAAAAAAAAAAGGTCAAAGAGTATCTGATTTGCAGTTATCAAGATGCCAAGGTCAATTTGAACTGGAGAACTCCAAGTTTTAATCCCATGTATTCTCCAAATCTCTATTAAGTCATGAGGCAGAACCCCTTTGCTTGTAATAATGGCAGGATTAGATTTTAACTCACCTGTCCTAGATCCTCAATGCCTCCCACAGGTTAGAAGCCAGATTTTCCACAAAATGCCAGCCTAATATTCTCTTTTATATCCAGCACTTTTTTCAGCACTCTTGCTGCTGTTCGCTGCAGATAGTTTAGTAATCGACAGCCAGAGCAATAAAAGCACAAATTTCCTCAAAGAGCAAAGCTCCTCTGGTAAGGATCTTCCAGAGCTGTGTGGTCCTAAGGTCACAGATTCTGATTTGGCTCCCCAGGGTGCCTAAATATGGCTTTCTAGAAAGATACAGCAGTACCTCTCTTCAGGCTTCCTCCAAACCCCACCTTTGTTTCATCACGCAGTACAAACAGTAGTTCTCATACCTTTAGGACATCACCTGGAAAACATTTAGGATTAACTTGCAAGTCTGTGATGAAGTTCTGTGTGTTCTCAAGAGCACATGAACATTGGCTGGCTCTGGTGTGACGTGGTCACAAAATAGAAATTCAGCTGGTTGCTACCAAAGAATTTATTCTGCCTTCAACACACAAAACACAGTCTCAGGAAAGAATAACAGAGTATAGGAATGGCAGCATTTGTAACAGGTCTGGACTGAAATAAATTTGAGGTTAATAGGTGAAAAAACTGATGGAAATGGGATATGACTACATTGGTTCCTCTATATGTTTTATTTCCCTACAGTAGAATGTGCATTCAAACTATGTTAGATATCTCCCTGAAAAGATTACACTGTGGAGGAAAATGAATTAATTTAAGACAAATGAATCGCACTGTGAGGTATGTCTTTTAAAATATCACTCTAACAAATAAATATGCTGCAATCAGCTCTCTACTTAATTCTTAATAGACAGTAGGAATTCCATATTGGAATCAAACAGTTGACTCAATTTTACTGCTGTCAGAAAACATAAAACACCTTCCCATGGGCTCTTTTGAAATAAAAATCAACAGTAGAAGGAAATTTACTGCATTATTCCATGGCATGAAGAAAGAGCACGTTTCTTCATGGGAATTGTGAAATGCAAACGTGTGAGCAACATTATTTCTACTGGTAGCTCAAGCCTTATATGCCAGCTTCTCTTACTTTTTAGTATGCTCTCATTATTTTCCCTTTATCACTGCAACTGAACTGAAAGCAGAGAAAATACATTTCCTGTTCTACCTCTTGTAGACTGCTCAGTTGGTCAATTTTCACCAGGACACGCCAACCAGGAGTAGATAGGGTGGACCAAGAATCTCTCAATCACATTTCTTCAAAGCAGGATGCTTGCACAATGCTCTAAACATGGTAGAGAAATCCTTTCTTTTCTTGAGTGTTGAAGTATTGGCATCAGTAACCTTGAAAGAGACTTTTCTCATTGCCCAGTGTAGAGGAAAAGGTTCTGGTTTTTTCTCCTGTAAAGGCAACATGCCTTCAAATCACAGGACACATAAACAACATGAAAATCCTCCCTTCCCTTTAAACATATGGTGCTCGTGGTTGTCCAGAAATATGGATTTTGAAAGTGGCAGAAATGCAGAAACTTGATTACAAAGCAGGAATAATGGGGATTATTCAGCACCCTGTAGCATATTATTCAGGTATTTCTTCAAAAGCATAAAATCCTGGAAAAAGTCTCTGGAAAAGGCAGGCATGGGAAACCTCAATAAAGCTCACCATGCAGGAGAAGTGGAACACACTGGGTAAAATGCCTCTGTGGGCAAATTTGCCTTCATAATAGCAGGGAGCACTTCTGAAAGCATAATTGGGACCTGAGAGATGCAATAAGCCTTGCACTGCTACTGCATGCAGGGACCAGTTCCACTCATTGTACACAGCTTGATCACAGGAGCGTGGAGAGGAGCTCCTTTGCAGCTTAATATCAATCTCCCAGCAAATCTGAAGCAGCAAATGCTGTTTTCCATCTAATGTAAGGCAGTTCAAAGAAATGGCTCAGAAAACAGACAGAGCAGCCCACTTGGAGAAAGGCATTTGCTGTCCTTGCTGCAGCACGAGGTCACAGGCAAGCACAACTGCAGTGACTTTCTGCACCTCTCACTGATCTCTAAAATGCACCCTGAGACTTAAAAACAGATCCCAACAGAAGGGGGGGTTGCACTGTTTTTTCCACCTTAGAAGGCACAGTTGGACTAAAGGCTCTGGAATATACCTCGGTGTGCTAATTGAATTTAAATGTACTCAGAGAAGGGGACAGGATCACACAAATCTGCACTCCTGTGCTTTTATGGGTGGATTTTTTTGTTTATCTTCCACATTCCACTAGTCAGCATCTTTTATAAGAGTTTTTATTATACATAAATTATATGTATAGTCCTATAAATGATCTTAGTACACAGGCTATTTGATCATTCCTTCTCTGTGTATTTGCTTACAAAATGATGGCATGGAAAAAACTGAGGAAAAAACCCACTTCCCTGGCTCCACTAGAGTCCATAAGCTAATTTTATGATATTTTTAACAAACACAGAAATTTGGGACACGAGAAGGAAGGAAATCTATAAGAAAGAAGAAGAAATTTCTTGTACATGGGAGCAGAAGCTACCAAAGCCCAGAATATCCCACTGAAATACACAGTGGTTACAGGGAAAATCTCTCAGTTCAGATGGTTTAAATCAAATGAAGATCAGAAGTTTTACGTATTTATTAACAGCTCATAAATAACTGGCAATCTGTGACCTGGATATTCAGGCTCTATACCAGTAGTAGAAGAGATGTGTACAAGAGAAGTGTCCAGCACAGCACTGGACCCTTGTAAAGTGTTAATAAGCATTTGCAGATGCTCCTCAGCTTCCCATGCCACCTCCAAGGCACACAAACCCCAAAGCCCTCCCCAGATACCTGGCCCCAAACACGCTCCACCTTGCTTTGTGGCTCCTTCTCAAGTTGGCTTCAGATTTTTTCCAAAGTTTCTTTTTTATCCCCAGTTATTCTTTACTCAAGCTGATGGTCATATTTCTCAGTCTCTCTACCAGTTTTGGGCAGCTTTTGGGGTGTTTAAGTCCCTGGGTTTATGACCACTTTTCTAGGTTTGCAACTCATTATCCAGGCCATCTGACCAAAAGGAGGGGTAGTGCAGGGTGGGCACTGCAGCTCTCCCCTCACGTGTTCCAAAGAGAGGAAATGACAGATTTTTGGGAGCAGCATGTCACCCTTTAGCCTCAATCAAAGGCCCTCTTAAACAGGAAAACTCTTGACAATTAGGCTCAGGCAACCAGCTCAAAAGCCACGCTGTGTAATTTGTTCCAAAAAGCATTTTCTGTGCACAAGAATGAGCAGCAATCCTGAGAGCTTTGTATATATAACCTGATGTAAAGGCAGATACAAACATGTTCATCATTTACATTCTGGTAACAAAAATGTGAGTTAAATTGGAACTGTGAAAAAAATAAATGAGTTCATGACACAAACAATATTACTTTTACAATTAGGTTTTGAATCTTCTATTATGTCTATCCCTTAAAAATAATGTATTTTTAAAATTACTTTGGTGGGGAAGGAAATGGATGCAGTTTATTTATTAAAAGATTTTTTGCACTAGTCACTTCACACTGCAGTAGTCAAAACATCTTACATAGATGCATTTCTCCCTAAGTATTGTATTTTTGTTAAAATTTTGGATTGTGCTGAAATTTATTGTAAAACCCCTCACAGTATCCATTGTTTATATCTCAACAGCTGTCACTCTAATGTTCAAAGTCAAGTTCATTAAACCAGATTGTAGATTGGGGCTTTTTTTAAGATTTAATTGATTCTATAATTTTTATAAATTTCAGGTTTTGTTTTAAGAAAAATTATATAAAGCAGCATAAATTTTAATGTAACCAAATGACAGCTTTCACAAAATTTGCATTATAGATGCTGGGGTTTTTGGCTCTCGTTCTCTTGAAGTTGCATACTCAGGTTCAGCCAGACATTCACCATAAGTAAAGAATAAAGCAGAATAGCTGAGGCTGGGTGCTTTTTTCCTCACACCTCATTTATGTCACACTGCAACCATACAACAAAACCAAGGTACTGCCTTTTCTGCCCACCTGGAAGTGGTTATAGCATCATGACCTAAATATTCTCAAAAGCTCCAGTAATATTTACTTCTACTTCATCCTGACTCTTTTCAAGGTGTCATGGGCTCATACACTCTTATTTCAAAGCCAACAGAATAAACCAGATAAGTGATAGGTAATTAATTATTGGGGAACCAGAGCTTCACTGTATTTATCTTTGCTCTTACTAGTTTTTATTAAAGTGTTATTTTTCCCCTATAAAACAACCAGAGTGACTGGCTCATCCCTGGTGTTCAGGCTTATACATTTGGTAAAAGCAGAAAAAGCTACACACAGGACCTGGCTTCTACCCACATTAATATTTATGCATGCACTTAATTCTCCTCACCTGAGTGCAATTAAGGACTTGCATACGCCTTTGCAGAACTGGGGCCAAAATAATTACAGTTTACACAAGCCTGTGACAGGGAAATATTTCATTACCACAATTAATCCTTTAGAGCATTACGAAATGGCCAATTTCTCAGAATAAAGCAGAGTATTTGTTGCTAATCAAACGTAAAGTTTATGTAATGGTAATAGATGACATTTAATAGCACAGGAATATATAATATTTAACAGCTCCATAATCCATGGTAATTTTTATTTCACTAATATTTATTGCAAACCGGAAAGGAAGAATGAGAAAGCCTTCCCTTATAGTATCAGAGACATTTGGGTTACGTTTTTACATTAGGTGGCACTAATTCCCTATTAACTGGAATTAATGTAATATGCAAAAACCACTTCAATTTCATGGTGTTAATGTATAAATTTGGAGCTGTTACACTTACAAACCAGATAGTACAGCACTAAATGCAGGCTTGTCTGCACCTTACACAAGTTGTAATAACCTTCAGATGTTCTTCAGCACCAAACAAGTCAGATCATGTTTTGAGGTGCTGGACAATTTCAGAACCCTGGACCAGGCTCAGATATCCAGCACGTGCTCCTGTCAGCTGCCATCGTAAGGAATTGGTGTTAAGTCAGATAATTAACCAGTCTTCAGGGGGATAGGCAGTAGAAAACTATTGCCAAGAGAACTGAGCATTTGCATTCGATTAGAAAGGAACTTTTTTTAGGTACCAATATTTCCTATGATTAAAAGATACAAAATGATGTAGAGAGAGCAAAGTGGCTCACAAACAGCAGGTCAGCTGTAAAACCTCAGCATGCTTTACTGCAGACTTCAGCAATTTATGGCCCAGTTGCCTTTTTCAGTGCAGCACAGACCCTGCCAAGCCCAGTCCCGGAGCCTGAGGAGCCACAGCAAATCCCTTGATTCCAAAGAGGTCACGCTGGGCTGGGAGGGAGGAGGAAGCAAGACACAATTGCTTAAAAAGAGGCACATGCGTAATGCAACACAAAATGAACCCTTGTAGGACCAGCTCCTGACCCTGAGTACAGAAAATGTCACCTTAGTGTGGCCTCCCTTGCGCCTGGAGCAGCTCAGTCGTGTTTCTGGCAAGCTCCCAAAGAATAGCCCAGGCTGGGCACAGCGGCGAGCACTGGGCATGAAACCACTCATGTGAGAAGGAGCATTGAGCTCCAAGCAGTGCAGGTTTGAGCACCAGCACCACTTTTTCCAGGTAAGCATTTCTGTAAAACAGCCATGGTTGAAAAGGGCCCTATTTACGCCCTCTGACCCACGCGGTTTTAAGGAGCTCCGTCCTGTTACAGACCCTCTGCTCTTCCCTGTTTAAATACACCCACCTGCACCCACGTAGGCAATGCTGCTGTTCCACCGTGCCCAGAACACGGGAGGACAGGAGATGGAGCTTTCTAACCCCAGTCCTCCAGCGTGTCACCTGCCCAGGGTTCTGAGGAGCCAGCCGGGCCCACCATTTCCCAAGGACATTTCCATCACCCGCCTTGCTCCGTCCCGGCCTCCGCGCTGGCGGCTCCGCGGCGTTCTGTTCCTGTGCGCGGTGTTTGCTGTCCACAGCTGCCAGCTTCATTGCTCAGGACAGCCACGGGTGCTCCTGGCCAGCACCAATCCCTGACACAGCACTGGGGGCGGCCTTTCATGGGAAAGCCTTTCCATGGATTCGTGAGTCAGGAGGGAGAAGCCTCCAGAAGGAGCAGCGAATTTACGGTTGATACAGATCGGGGGAAATGGCTTTTCTGGAAGGTGGAAGTACTTCTCAGAGAATGTGCATAATTAATTAGGTGTTAGAAAAATTGTGAAGGAAAGAGAACGTGGATTTTCTTTTCCTCAAGGCCCGTGCAAATACAATCCTAAAGAAAAATAGAAAAAAAATCAAAGTAAATGTCTTTATTTCATTTCAACATTTAAAAGCATGTCTGATCAATTTATTGTTAGATTAACTACAATTTTGCTCAGTTTTACAGAGCAAAAAACATCCCCCAGCCAAGCCTAGCTCCCTGCTGGAGGTAGTAGTTGGACCACATGGATATGTTCCATAGGATTCTTCCTTTCTCTTAATAATTTAATTATTTTCTTATCAATTGCCTATGTGATTTTAATTAATTTGCTGACGGGTAGATAGATGTTTTTATAGCCTATTAGAAACTCTGTAGGGGACAACTACATTTACAGAGTTGGATTTGTGTTAGATCTACAGTGATTTCCATCTTAAACTTCCTAAACAGAAAGAAAATTACCCAGCATTATTTCCAAAAAACTTATAAAAAACAAGCATGTTCAGCTGTTTTCCAAGAATTTCCTGGGTGATTTGTGAGAATTTTCTGCAAAAGCTAGTTATAAGATATTATGTGACCATGACAGTATTAGCAGGATCCCCTCCCAAAAACAAACTCATACAGATTTAAACAAGGTTATCGTATGAAATTAAGAGAGTGCCATGCAGAGTGAGGAATAAAACCAAAATAATTTTTGAAGTGCTTGGAGACTGGAAATATTTAATGTAAGATAAACAGTTCTACCTGAGGATTGGTATTGATTTTTACCTTTACAGGCTTGGTCAACCTAAACCCTGCACGCTACGTGAAACTCACTTGTGTTGGAGCCCAGTGGGAGCAAGGCCCAAATCAAAGCACTTTTTTCTTGTTTTGTGCTTTACTACTGTTTAAAAATTAATTTAATATCTATACTGAAATGCCAGAACAATAAAGGGGTGTTTTATTTCCACAGTTGGTATTTTTAAGTGAGCTGTTCATTGTCATGGAAATTATTTCGTGCGGCTGGCCTAAGGAAGGGAAAAATTGGGGCAGGTTGGGAGGGGGCTGTGACAAGATATTCTATTCACAGCTCTTTGCAAATTAAGGTTAAGCCTAAGCCAAAAGCCTAGATCTGAAATTTAGGTTCTCTTTAAATTCCAGAACTTTGAAGAATAGCTAAAAATTCCTATATAAATCATCTTAAACTCTTCTTAGGGTGTCATAGAACTCTGCCGATCCCTCCAGGCGAGATCTCACCAAGAGTGTGAGAAAGGCACCTGAACTCTGAGGTTCTTGCCAAGCAAGAATTTCAGCAGTGGAACTTTTCCAGCCCCACAGCTGTGGGAACACCACTTTGGAAACTGCTGGGTGCAGTTCCTGCAGCTTTTTATGGTGTTTAATTTGCAATAAAAAGAAAGAGGAACGGGGATTCAGTGGAGCCTTTCTGCAGCCGTGACATTAACAAATGTTTAGAATAAAGTCTACAGCGTTAAAAAGTAGAAAATGTTTTAGAATCAATGAAAAAGCAACGATGTCCCTTTCAATTTTCTTGCTCTTCCTTTTTGCTGGAAAGCAGGAAAGTAGATTATTGTAATGATTAAGACACTGGCCCTCGACTCACACTCAATTCCCTGCTCCCGCATGCTTTTCTCACCATTTAAGCAGCAGAAAGGGCACAGAAGTGGATGATAATGTACTGGCAGAGTGACATAAAGGAAAATTAGATTTTTGTATAGTGGGAAAAGTGAGTATGAAAAGCACTTGTAGTGACTGGCCATTTTGCACTCACAGCTGGGGTGATGTCTGGTGATCTTTCAGAGAAGAACAAAGCCCTGTATAGAGAAGCATTCAGCATTTCTGCATCCACACCTCATGATTCCTGTCCTCAGGAATGAGGATCAGGGNAGGAATAAAACCAAAATAATTTTTGAAGTGCTTGGAGACTGGAAATATTTAATGTAAGATAAACAGTTCTACCTGAGGATTGGTATTGATTTTTACCTTTACAGGCTTGGTCAACCTAAACCCTGCACGCTACGTGAAACTCACTTGTGTTGGAGCCCAGTGGGAGCAAGGCCCAAATCAAAGCACTTTTTTCTTGTTTTGTGCTTTACTACAGTTTAAAAATTAATTTAATGTCTATACTGAAATGCCAGAACAATAAAGGGGTGTTTTATTTCCATAGTTGGTATTTTTAAGTGAGCTGTTCATTGTCATGGAAATGATTTCATGCGGCTGGCCTAAGGAAGGGAAAAATTGGGGTAGGTTGGGAGGGGGCTGTGACAAGATATTCTATTCACAGCTCTTTGCAAATTAAGGTTAAGCCTAAGCCAAAAGCCTAGATCTGAAATTTAGGTTCTCTTTAAATTCCAGAACTTTGAAGAATAGCTAAAAATTCCTATATAAATCATCTTAAACTCTTCTTAGGGTGTTATAGAACTCTGCCGATCCATCCAGGTGAGATCTCACCAAGAGTGTGAGAAAGGCACCTGAACTCTGAGGTGCCTGTGGCTGCTGAGCCAAGCAAGAATTTCAGCAGTGGAACTTTTCCAGCCCCACAGCTGTGGGAACACCACTTTGGAAACTGCTGGGTGCAGTTCCTGCAGCTTTTTATGGTGTTTAATTTGCAATAAAAAGAAAGAGGAACGGGGATTCAGCGGAGCCTTTCTGCAGCCGTGACATTAACAAATGTTTAGAATAAAGTCTACAGCGTTAAAAAGTAGAAAATGTTTTAGAATCAATGAAAAAGCAACGATGTCCCTTTCAATTTTCTTGCTCTTCCTTTTTGCTGGAAAGCAGGAAAGTAGATTATTGTAATGATTAAGACACTGGCCCTCGACTCACACTCAATTCCCTGCTCCCGCATGCTTTTCTCACCATTTAAGCAGCAGAAAGGGCACAGAAGTGGATGATAATGTACTGGCAGAGTGACATAAAGGAAAATTAGATTTTTGTATAGTGGGAAAAGTGAGTATGAAAAGCACTTGTAGTGACTGGCCATTTTGCACTCACAGCTGGGGTGATGTCTGGTGATCTTTCAGAGAAGAACAAAGCCCTGTATAGAGAAGCATTCAGCATTTCTGCATCCACACTTCATGATTCCTGTCCTCAGGAATGAGGATCAGGGAATAGCTCCTACATGATGCACTTATGCCCTAAAGCACAAATTCTTAGGTTGTCCAGTCCTAACACCCGCACTGCTGAGCCTTCAGGGACTGGCTGCAATTCAAAGTCTTTTCCTACTTAACTCTACGAGGAGAAGAGAGGATGGGACAGAGGAAGAACCCAGCATTACACACACAAAACACAATATTACACTTGAATCACTGCTGCTGACCTAAAAGCATAGACTCTCAAGGACTCCAAATGGACACAAATTTCGTGTTGCAACTGTGCTGAAAACAAGCTGGAATTTGAATGCCCTTCCAGGTATGAAAATTCATTTTGCTGGAGAAGGGCCAATGTATCATTATTTTTATTATGAAAATACTGAGTTTTATATATTGCTCTAGAAGGCGGGAAAAGCATTTTCAGATCCCAAGGCAAACATGACATTTGCTTCTCTTCTGTTATCTGATCTCTTTCCCTCTCCTTCCATGTGTCATCTCTCTCTTTTCCCATCTCTGGCCTCTCTCCTCCTTACACTGACAGAGGGATGGAAGTTAATGAGATAAGGGAAGGTCTCTAGCCTCCCTTAACACTGCCAAGCTACTGGAGACCTGCCCCAGTGCCCTCCTGTGCTGGCAGCTCTGATGCTTTGTGAGGGGGATGCTGTGCTAGAAAGGTCATTAAAATGCAGTGCCCAGTTCACCTTTGGATTCCCAGCAGTGCTGATCTCACAGCAGCATCTGAACCGGCCTCACGAGCCAAACCCGAGCACATCAAACCCAGGAGCCCCCTTGCCATGCCCACGGGGCAAAAAGCACAGAACCAGCACGGTCCCACGGTGTTGTGTTAAAATCCATGTGGGCAGAGCAATTCGTTCCTCTTCTCCTGCTGAGGACTTCTCCTGTAGGGAACAGCAGATCTGAATGTTGATTAAGTGTTTGTGTCTGGAGAGGAACACCACTGAGCAGTGCAGCTTCACCTCACTACTGCTTTACCCAGCAAATGCAGGAACCCCTGCCTTCCCTGCAGGTTAGCAGTGCCAAATCAATATTTCCCTGGCACAGATCTCACTGGTAGGCTTAGTAACAACATTTTTTTTTAATTATTATTTTTTCCTTTTAATCTCTCCAAGGGATGGAAATTATATGTGTGCAACAATCTGGACAATATCAGCCTTGAATCAAAAATTTGATTTAGGTGAGGACATGAAGAATTTTCTCCAGGTGTCTGGGTCTCATATGTTGAGGGCAATGGACTCATAAAAGGTGTAGCACTTATGCATTTTCAAGTGCATAAAAAATGCAGGTATATTTACTTTAAAGTATGGTGAAAGATTATATATCTTGAATTGCTATTATATCACCAAGGAAACAGATATATTCATCATTTTCTAGAGTGTCTTCAAGGGCTATATAAATGTTGGGAGGGGCACAGCTTTTCTGATTCAAATACAGATATATTTGAGGTGGATTCTTGTATGAGAGCAATTACATACCACACACTATTTCAGGAAAACGTGTTTTAACAGAAAAGAAAGAAGGAAAAAGCTGTAAAGTCATTGAAACTACAAAGGTAATGCAGGCAGGGAAAAATTAATTACCCAGTTTAGAACCTGAGCAGGGCAGTTCTGATTAATAGGACTGTCTGGTGAAACCTGCTGTGGGAAAGTTAATCAGTGTTAGGGGCAGGATCTGGGTGTGTCACGCTCTGGCAGCCCAAAATATCCAAACTGAATTTCAGGGATAAGTTGCAGCACTGATTCGTGCTGTGAAGGTGGAGGGAAAGACACCACCAATTAGTTGTCCATAAATTCCACTTCCTACAAATGTGATGGGTGTCCCTTATCATTCCTACTAACAAGGTAAGGGCTGGCTTGGCTTGGAAATCATGATGAGATCATAACTCAAGGAGATGTGACAGCAGGTTGTCATTTTATGTATTTTTCATATGCTTTTGGCTCCTTCTTCAGCCTGTGCTCATCACTGCCAGTACAACTACATCAGTTGCTGAAAGAATGACAGTGTCTCTTTATAAGGTTGGCTATGTTTCCTGTACTGCTGTGCTGGCTCTGGAACATTGGATATTTGTTGCATTTTAATTAGGGACCTAATCTTTAAACCACATCTCAGACAAACAGTCTTGAAATACTATCCGAAAAATGCAACTTTCCCTAAAGAAACTGCTAAGAGTCTCTGTGTGTGTTTGTATGTTTGTGTGCTCTTTTTTGCCTTTTGCTGAAAGAGTAGAAATCTACTTCCTACCCCAGCAAAAATGGTAATGTCACTGAGTGGTGTTCTGTTTTGGTGGGATCTGTCCCCTCCAAACAAGCAGGTGAAAAAAGGCAGTTCAAAGAAGTGGCAGCTTGTTGGCTCTTTCTAATTAGGATGGCTCTGCTGAGATGCTGTGCCCTCTTCCAAGGCTCTGAGAGGAAGAGACTTGCAGGACGAGCAGGGATAAAACCCTGTTCCCCTTCAGGGCATGAGCACTCACACCAGACCCAGGGCCAGGTAATTGCTGCCACAGTTCCTGTGGCCAAGGGTCTGGAAAAGGATCTGCTTTGAAAGAAAAGAAATCTCTTCATGGCTGGATCTGAAATAACAGTGCTGTGTCCTCCTACTGCAACAGCACAGTCTTGTGTAGAAGTGTGCTTAAAAAAGCAAACCATAGAGCCCAGAACATTCATACAAAACCCCAGTTCATTTTCCATGAAGGACATGGGAAAGGACCCAGTGATGCTACCACAGAAATCTGCTAAAATATGAGTGTAAATTCAGACCCTGGTCAGGAGGGCCAGGCAGGACGAAACACAAGGGAGTGAAGGGGTTGCTACGGGGGCCAAGGCAACAAAAAATGTTGGTTTTGAAACATTACCTATCCCACAGAAAATACAGCAAGATGATAGTTCCACAAGAACTTTTCAGTGGAAGGTCTTTCCCAGACCCAGATTTTGACTTTTGTCTGGCTTAATTTCATCTCAGAGAAAGTACAGGTGACACAGGGCCATCAGTTCTCTGGCTGAGGTATTTGTAGAAAACAGACCAAAGCAGCAGGAAGAGCTGCATGAGATGGAAAAGGGGAGAAAAAAAAGTGCAACAAAATAGGCTTGTGACCTTCAAGATAAATAACTCACCCATCCATCCACAAATGAGGGGCAATGACTTCAGGGCCATCCGTGTCAAGGGGAACAATTAATTCCTATGAATAAAAACATTAATGAAGATATAAAATAAAAACTACAACCCTGTCAAATTCTGTACTCAAACATAAATGCCATGTGTTCCACCAAGATTGGCGCTTAAGTTAGGAGTCTTTTATCCAGTCTACCCCAAGAACGTCAATATAATGGGAAATAATATTTTTTCCTTCCATATGTTATAGTTCACATATATCTACAATCCTGTGGTATATTATAGCTGGAGGAAATAGAGTAAGAAATCACCTCTCAGTCTCTCTGACATTATAAAATACATTTAGCAGAGAGACTAACACACACACAAACATCCTATACCCAAAAAAGCACCAAAAGCTATCCACATTTTTTTTCAGAAAAAATATTTTGTTAGAAGAAAAATACATCATCAAGATAGTGTAAGCTAAGCAAATATTTATTAATTGCCTATTCCATTATGAAGGCTTGGTAACAACAATAAAAAATAATCTGAATCTTTAATATTTGAGGACTTTTTAGGTTTTAGGCAACCTTTATTTTATTCTCCTCCCCAGACTTGTGATATTGCTGTTTATCTGCACACACACTTTGCAGCCTTACCTTGGGGATGCTGTGCTGGTACTCCCACATTTGAAAGGAAAGCAAAGACAGTTTAAAAAAAAAGATACATAAGGATGGTAATACCAGTCAAGAGAGGGTCAGCAGAGGGGTAAGAGGAATGGTGCAGATGTATTTAATCCCATGTTTTAATCTTTGTAATGTGAACATGTCACTGATGCACATTTGCATACAAAGAAGGGAAATTCTGTTTCACTTGCAAAATCACTTTAATTTTAGCTTTTCACTGACAGCCTGTGGAGCAGCCTTGGGACCAATACCAACCTTGCCTGCCAATGATCTTTTATCCTTGCACAGAGCAGGAAGATCTGCTGAAACCAGCAGCTGTTGTGATGCACCTCCACCAAATGCACACAAAAATTTGCCTTGCCCAGTTTGCCTGTGAGTGTAACAGAATTCCCCACCTTGTGCACTCTAATAAGGAGTGGGCGGGAAAATATTTTTTTCCAGTGGGCTGGAAAATAATTGCTGTGAAAGCAGTGTCCCCTTTCCCCCTTTCCTTGCAACTGGAGGGTTACCTCTTTGCACATCTCTTCAGGACACAGCCGCAAGGAACATCCTCCTTGACTCCAGCTCAAACCATCTCTAAAATAAAGGCCTGAGATGTGTTTGCAGAGGGAAATACAAAAAAAAAATCCACTTTTTCAAGCAATTTTTTCATCTTGAGTAATTCTTCTGTCTTCATTTCCTCAGTGCACAAGTGCCCACCAAATTCACTTGTGAAATGTTAAAATCTTAGTCTGCAGGAACTAGGTTATTGTCTGAAATTCCATCATGGCTTCTGACACATTATTGCAAGCTAATTGTTTTGCACGTGAAAGAATAATTCCTTTTGATAAACTTAAATTATTGCTTTCAATTTAATGATGTATGCTTATCTATTATTATTCTAAAACAAAAGTAAAATTACGTTTCCTGTAAGTCCTTTGGTTTTCCATTCTTTCCTTAGTGGCTTGATTATATGTCTTTTTATTGTTTTTAATGGAAAATTAATATCAGTATGACCAGACATGACCAGAACTGCACTCTGTATCATAGTACCATTAAAGTATAAATAGATATATATAGATATCTCATATATTGATTGTTAAATTATCCTGTTTTGTGGAGATTTTGGAAATCCTCCTCAGTCTTCTCTTTTATGTGATTTTCAAAACAACACTCCATTTTCCATAACCCTTAAATATTATGACAACACTGGGAGTCACTTTCTGAATAGAAAATATTTGCAATAATGAAATGCTGGCAATTGATTCCCATTTAGATAGCTTCTTTATTACATTTTTAATGTTAAAATCTCTTTAAGCTTGAGATGGGAAGAATGTTTCAAAATTCCAATCTGTTAGTCATCTTGCTTTTGCAATGCAGACACCATCAGACCACTCCCTTGACACTAAACACATTTAATTTAGCTGTGGACATATTCTTATTTCAGTGTATCTGTAGCAAGCAAGAAAGAAAAAAAAATCCACAGCTGAAATATTAGTTTTCTAAACTCACAAAATAAAGTGACTTTATAAATCACTCAGAGCTACTGAACAAGTAACGTTGGAAATGCCCTCTCAAAATTTATCAGTCCATGCTCCCTAATAAATCAGAGATTACCTACTTTAATAGAAACTTCAGGTTTGCTTGTTCTGGTTGAGGTTAGGAAATGGCTGACCCCAGTTTCTCATTAGCAGCTGGTTCAGAGTTCAGGTAAAAGAATCAGCCAAAAGTTGAAATATTCACCACAGAACCTGGAGTAATTATTTTTCTGAAAAATATAATTTTCTTGAAGGAGTTTCATTTTCTCCTTTTCTAGCGGTTTTTTGTTGAGTTTTTTTAACTCTTCCTCTCTCTAATCTGAGCTAGCAACTAAAACCCTTTGAAGTAAAATAAAAACAGGAAAGAAATAAGGCATTTCAACAGAGATTGAACTGGAAACACTTTTGGCAGCTACACTTGAAGGAAAATTCCTTATACCTTAATTATATTAACAATATTTGTAAAATCTCACTAAGGATAAAAAATAAAGCAAATCAGTGACCTATTTAATTATAGGATTATCAATAGTATAGATGGTAGTAGCTTGTGGTCCCAGAACTCTCCCAGGTGGAATATTAGGTGAATAAGTTGATTTCCCAGGACACACAGACACATCCACACCTCTGTACCTGCAAGTGAGCACCGTGGATTGGATTTGGACCAATTAGTCCAAACGCAAATGATCAACTCTCAATTCCATCAGTAATTATAAAGTTGGTTAAATATTTGGAAATGAATTCCAAATGAATTTCCTCCATGAATTCTTTCAGATTCTGGCCTCTTCTTGTCCATTAGCACCTCGAGAACTGTTGTAGATGAAAAAAAAGATAAATTTTACAGAGGCAGGGTTTATCTAAATAAAACTCACTGAAGTATTTTGAATCCTTTCTGAAACAGGTGATTAATTTACTAACACACAGCACTGGGAATCTCTGTCCAGAACTAAAAGGCATGGCTAAGTGTGAATGTAATAAGAAAGAATCCTTTTCTTCTAAACGTTGCCCATCATTTTTTAAAGACAACTCTCAGTGGCAGATGGTAGAAAAATATTTAATTTTTAGGAAAAAGCATTTTCCTTGCATGGTAAACATATAACATCACACTCTCCAGTTACAAGTAGAGGGCTTCCATTAGGATAAAGCATTTTTTAATTAAAGGGGAAAATATTGAAATATATTAATCAAAGAATATGGAAGGGTTTATTTTTTATTTGTTTTTAATTTGAAAATGAGAGTGAGGTCTAGGGGAATCATGTTTTAGTACACTGCACACATTAAAAAGCTTCATGGACTCACTGAGAGATCTCTCACAAAGGATAAAGATTCTCAATTCTTGGGGCAGCTTAGAAAAATCTTATTATTGATCATTTTTAGAAAAAAAGGCGACGAGAACAAATCTGCAGCAACCTCTTTCTAAAATGAATAATCACTTTACAGCTTGTCCTGAAACAAGGTATTTTGAGATTGATTCAGGCTGGTGTGTTCTCATGTTTAATGTCCCTCCACATGCTATTGATAAGGTGACAATATCCTTGACTGCTCACATCCATCACAGCTGAGGATGCACTGACCAGCTGTGCCTCTGCTCGAAACCACCCCTGAGAGGCAAAGCCAGCGTGAAATGTCTCTTTTATCATCAGGCTGGGGGGTGATTTACTACCCTCTTGCTTAATAGAGCAAATCAAGGGCCTTAAAACACCCCCTACTCCACCCCAAAAACTCTGAAGCAGAGCAGTGACCCTCCTGCTGTTTCCATCCTCTGTAAACAGCGGCTCAGCCGCACTGAGAGTTTCCAGTAGCACTTTTCCTTTTGAAAGGAATAAGATGAATGTGTCTTTACAAACAGACCATGAGGATCTGCTTGCAGATAGGACCAGTGACTTAGAGATAGGGAAGTAACAGCACAGAAACCAGAAGTTCTAGAAAATGTCACTAATTGGCATGGACTGGTGCTCAGCCAAGGCCATGTTAATTCCTGAATTTGGAGAAAAAGAACAAAGGCTTAATGGAATTATGAATAGTGTTTTGTTATAAAAGAGAGGGAAAAAAGGGGGTGCATATTAGAGGAGGGCATAGAGTAGGCAATTTGGGAAGTCTGTACCTCCTGAATACCTCAGCCAGAGGGGGAAGGAAGAGGGTGATGCAGCTGGGAAATCAGGATAAAAAGGGCGGCTGCATCCCCCAGCAATTTGAGAGACCCCTTGGGAAATGCCTCATGGCCTCTCCCTTTATTCAAATAAAGTTCCAGGACTCCTCTGTCTCCTTTTTGGACACACCCTCCGGGGCTGTGAACTTCTTCACACACTGCCGTGAAAGGGATTTTGAGTGCCCAGCTTCACACGTCACAGAGATTCCTTTTTCAGACATTCCCAGGGATTTGCAGACAATGACAGGCAGAGTTTGCCTGGACATGAACACCTGCCTGGTGCTCATTCCCCGGCACAGCAGCCTGGGAAAAACCCCGGGAAGGGAGACACATTTCCCAAGGCAAAATCCATTTGCTGCGTCTTTCTGAGCAGACCTTTCTGCTCTCTCCCAGATGCTGGTTGCCACCAGAGCAGCCCTCCTGGATGAACATCTCGTGGGGGGCAGCCTTTCATCCCTTCTGACACCTCCACACAGCTCCACCAGGTAAGAGTGGCAGGACAATCCGTGTGCTGTCAGCCCAGGCCTGATATTCCTTGAGATGGATGCATTCCCACTTGGAATCCTCCAGCACTGCTCGGAAATATTGTCCCTGGGAAAAGACAAGAGGCATGGCAGCGCTCCCCTGTTCCCAAATTACAGGGTAAATTAAAAAGATGGTTATTAATATTTAATTGAGAGTAACTGGGCATCCAAAAGAGATAAAAGAGAATGAAATAGGATGCCAGGTAGAATTAATAATGTACTGGAAATAAGGAGAGAAATGAATTGCCTATAAGGAGATAGAAGCTTTAAAAATAAGGTCTAGAATTCTTGTTCAATAACGTTAATGAAAATTATTAACGTTGATGAAAACAGCCATCATGTCAAGCAGTTATTCCTGGATAATTATTTTTTTTCTTCAGCAACCCTCCTTCCCATTTTATCTTTAAGCTTTGAAGCCTCCTGGCAGGATAAAGCCACACAGTTCCATTTCTGCCCAGCCTGTGAACTCCATGTAAGTGTCACCACACTGCTGGGGTTATGGCACCTCATTTGGAAGCTGTTGAGACTTGATTCTGGCAGTTTTACTTCAAAATGGGTTACACTAGAGGTAAGGAAACTCTTTAGGGTGGTTTTCTTATTAGCTGAAGACAAGACACAGTTCATAACTCTGAGTAATGTTAAAAACTGTATTTTCAAGGAGAATAACCCAGCTTTGTCATTAAACAGAAAGGTGGAAGAAGAGTTTTAACCTGCATGGGCTTTGTAGAGAAAAACTCAACTCCTGCCATGTTATCCCAGTGGTTTTGGTAGCAGCAAACTACCCATAAAATAAAAATGAATACAAAATGCCTTAAATATCTCAACATCCTCAGTTGGTTTCCTTTTAATAAATATATGATGAATTTAAACCTTTTGGAACACATACTGCAATTCTCCACTGCTGACTTGCTAAAATTGTACTCTCCATTTTCAGGAAAGAAAAGACAATTTGCCAACACCGAGGGCAAGGTTTTATTATTTTATAATAGTAATAAAAAGTTCTTTGTTTTCTGAGGCTTGAAATACCGGACTGAACTGAGATAATCAGGTTTTCTTTAGCTGCCCCAAGAACTGAAAATGTTTATCCTTTTTGAGGTACCTCTCACCGAGTCCATGAATCTTTTTAATGTGTTGCTTGTTTCTCCCTCTTCTAGGGCTTGCTACAGGTGTTTCTTCTTTCTTTTCCTTTTCCCCCTCCTGTTCACTCCACAGCTCTTAGATCTCTGATAGGTTTTATTTTGTACATATGACATTTGTGCCTAATTTCCAGTCTTGGATTTCAGAAAAGTGCAGCACCAGCTTGTACTTTCAAAATAAATACAGTGGCAGCCAGCCACTGTAATCAAATGAATATTTTTACTAGCAGGGCACATTACAATTCAGCTCTAGAACATTTCTCTCGTTGAACTGGAGAATTGGTTGGAGCTGAATATATGGAACTGTTAAAAGCCCATTTCAATAAAACATTGGCAGGGGTCCCAAGCCAAAGCCCAGGGATGTCAATGAGAGACGTTTTCTTGGCTTTAGTGCACTGCATGGCTGGCTTTAGAGAAACAGAGGGTTTTTTCCAATTACATTAAAGCAATTCTGGGATACTCATTTACTTTTCTATAAAATCAGTCTTCCATGGCCGGTAACAAAGCTCACAGGTGAGTGCACGACCACCCACAGGTTGCAAGAGGAAACAAAGGCCACATGTCAGGCTAATAATGAGCAAAGTAAAGTACTTGTCACAATTCATTAAAGATCCATTACTTAGAAAGTAAAAAAAGAAGTAAAACAAAAAACAAAAAACAAGAAAAGCCAAAACAAAACCAAAAAAACCCCACCTAGTAAAAAGATTGCATGTCAGAATGTCAGAAAATATTTCCAGAGTACACATTAATTATGGCAATTACTGGAGGTGCTTAAATGGAAATGGTGGAGAAATTATGTATTTTCAATGTCCTTTCTTGTATTTGGGCAGCAGCACACTGGAAGAAGGCCAAAACAGGTCTGCCTTGAGCATTCTTCTCTTATCTCCAGTGACCTGCATTCTGCAAATTGATATCACAGAATGGCTGGGGTTGGAAAGGACCTTAAAAAACATTTCATTCCAACACCTCTGCCACTGGCAGAGACAAATTCCACTCTCCCAGCGTGCTTCAAGCACCATCCAACCTGGCCTTGAACATTTCCAGGGATGGGGCATCCACAGCTTCTCTGGGCAACCTGTGCCAGGGCCTCACCAGAATTTCTTCCATCTAATTTAAACCTCTCCTCTTTTAGTTTAAAATGTACTGACATTCTAGATTAAAAAAACCCTCAATCCAGGATTGTGTCAAAACAGAGAATGAATCCTGATGTTCTGAAGGTTTTTGACTCATTTCTGCTGCAGAAACCAGCCCTTTCTTGAGGGTAGGTTGTTAGAACAGCCAAGAACAAACCACTCAGTATGGACCTGTTGTTCTGACTGATTAATACAAACCATGTACTTTACAGCCTTCTGAGGGTAATTTGATCTGCAGAATAGACTCATTTGCTCAGGAATACAAAAGTCCTTCGCTTTGAGTTGCAGATTCCAGTCCATGCAGCCTCTGTGCCCAGCAAGGTTGATAGCCAGCGTTGTGTTTCTGAAGGGCTGTTACAGTTTAGGCAGAGGGTTGCAAACAACCATGGTACTACCTGCTTTCATCTGCCTTCATTCACATGAAAGGCATAAAAGCAAAAGTTATTGTGTAACTGCAGTCAATACAGCTTACATTGCATGTGCAGAAAACAGAGGAAGCAAACCCCCTTTTTTGGTTATACTACAAGCCAAGGAATTTTGCATTTTTCCTCATTGTCCCCTGGTGGGAAGACTGTGATAAGAATGAAAATAGAGCTGGAAAGACTGCATTGCCTCAGCATCAGCTTTTCTGACGTGCTTAATGTTTCTAACTTATCAGAATGGCAGGTGAAAGCTTTTTGGTTACAGCATCTTAAAAGCTTCGCAGGCAGGTTTATCCTGCCCCATCAGGCTTGGCAAACACTTGCAGCAGGTTATCTCAGTTATTGAGATAAAAACATCCCAAAGAGTCATTACTGTGATGTTGAGAAACATTTGGACTGCTTAGGAACTAATTTACAATATCATTTGACTTGTGGGGTGTATTTCACTGTGAAGACACTTTCTGTGTTTTGGAGATATATTTTCAAAGTATTTTTCTGAGTATTTAATCTGTGGGTTTTGGATGGGTGTTTTGTGGCTGGAACCCTGCTTATGGCTTCGAATATCACCTCTTTTCACATATGCCCAGACCTATGGACAAGGCAGGGGTTCTCACAGAGGCCAAGCCTGCAGCCCCACTGACACCTCAGCATCCTGGGTCTCAGGAGGAATCAACCCAGGCCCAAACAGAGGCTGCAAAGCAGCTCTGCAGAAGAGGATTTTGGGGTTCTGGGGCACACCAAGCTGCCATGAGGCAGCAGTGGCCGTGGGTGAGGAGTATTGGACAAGATGAGCTGCAGAGGTCCCCTCCAGCCTCAGCCATTATGGGATTCTGTAATATTGCAGGTCTCCAAAAGACCTATTTCATGCATTTTTCCTCAAGTACTCACAAAGATTCTTTAGATGCTTTCCAGACAACCACACTTTCTCCTGCTGTGTGAATGCAGGCCCTGAACACAGTGAAAGAGCACAAAGAGAGACCTCAGACCAGCAGAGGAGCTCCCACGCCAAACCTGTATGTTAAGAGGAAATTAAAGACAAAAATTATGGTCATAAAAATCCTTGCATATGAACTGAAATAACAAAATATGAACTGCTTATCAATAAAGTTGCTTTGGAAATTTGACAAAGGAAGGATGCTCACTTTGCCAGCTGGTTAAGAGAAGCAGAACTCCCTAAATGTCTTGGAAATGATGCCTACTGAGATAATGAAGGGAATCAGACCAATCATTTGTTACCACACTAAAGGGCAGGTTTCACAAGCCCAACAGCTTTTGATCCCTGGTTTGTTTGTTTGGTTTTTTTACACAGGCAAACATATAAAGAAATATACAACAAATTTGTGTAGCTACATAATGATTCTATAATGTCTTTTTAATGTCTTCTGTAGGAGATCAAATCTTCATGAGGCTTCAGGAAATCTATCACTGTCATGTAAATCAATCTGCCAGAAGTGGTCTCACTTCTCTTTATACTTCTACATTTTTACCACTTCATCCAACACACTCCTGCCCCCAAGGCCAGTCAGAAGTGTGATAGGAAAAACAAGAAATTACTTGTTCCTTAAAACTCCCATTGCTTGAGAAAGTGATTTGTTCTTTCTGTGTTAAGTTTATCAGAGTGCTGTCATTTTAAACTTATCTCACTAGTGATAGTGAGGGTAAAGGCAGGTACCAGAACATGAAATATGATTTTGAATCTAACACTAAAGGCCTATCACAAACTCCTTTTGAAAAATGGCTCCTTGTTTGCAGCATTAGAAGGTGTGTGTTTTTGCATGTGGACAGTGTTTCAAGCTGCTGATATGAACTCCTACCATTCCTCTCAGAGCTGAACACTGAAGACTATTTCCTTGTCTTTCAAAAAAGTAAAGTGCTGAAAAACAGACTTGAAGTTCTCAGGTGCTCATGACGATGGTGTATTTAGAGGAAAGCAGCACTTGCAAAAGTTGTACATAAAGTTTTAAGCATTTACTTGCAGTGACTCTTGGCTTTAACGTTCCTGAGCATTGCACCCACCCCAAACACGCTACACAAAAAGGTTTGTAGCGTGGTACAAACTGGATGTGCACTATTTACACACACACACCAATAACTTCCTCACCCCCAAAGTTTACCCTGCTCAGGGGAGAGAACATGGCAGCTGTGTTATGGCACATGTAATGGAACTGCACATGCAGAGTTGAACACAGGTCTCAGTTTCCATAGAAAGAGATTTCAGTTTGCTCGTTTAGCGCCTCTTGATGAGCTCTAAGAACAACAGAAGACCTCTTCTCCTCTCCCTTGGCTTCCTGCCCAGCAAATTTTGCTCACTCACAGCCCTGAGGACAGCTCTTGATTGTGTTTTGATGTTTCTGCCAACCTATTACTGTATTGACCGTGTGGCAGCCAAAACATGGATTTGTGTTCTCATTTTTCCCCTGCACTCCTTCCACTCAATCGAACAGGCACACAGACTGCCACCCAACAGGAGAAAGCTTTTAAGCCCTGCTGGTGCTCCTGGGACCAGTGTCATAGGAAATCTCTTTTCCCTGTACAAAACACAATTAGCTGACTGCTGACCCTTGCCCTTTTTTTGCCTCTTGTTTTGTTTTGCTTCTCCCCACCCTCAGAGTATAACAGCCATATTGAACCTTCTCATGGAAATCAAAAAATATTATTTAAAAAAATATTTCCTCTGTGGCAGCTCCTTCCATTCTATGAAATATTTAGTGAGAGTGACGTAAAGTGCTGGATTTTTGATTTGGAGTAAGTTGCTGGTGATGATTTTTTTCATAAGGTGCAAATGTCCACCTGAGTTACCATCAGGCAACATTGCTTGCTGCAGACACAACAGATACAAAGATGCCTTCAAAGCACTTTTCATCCTATTTTTTTTGTATGTGGGGCACATACAAAATTAGATTGAAGTTTGCCCTCGGTCCCTTACACAGCATTATAATCCCACACCGCCTCACAATTTTAGCCCCAGTTAGGAAACTTAAATCCGGCTAAGTATCAACAGAATCACTTCCACTCCATAAAGACTTCATTGTCCTGCCCTTGCTTTAGCTCATTTTGCTCTCCATGTTTAGAACCATTTGTAATATAGGCCAGCCTGTATCAAAAGCCCTCTCAGCACCTGCCTTTTCTTCTGGGGATGGTCTCAACCCGAGAGTACCCCTGGTGACACATCCATTTGGATGGAGGGACTGGTGGCATGGGCTGGAGCTGAGCTCTCTGTATCAAGCACTGGGTATACCAATTTTCAGCTCTGCTACTGGTTTCCAGAGTGACCCTGACCAAAAGCATTCAATCTTTTGGTTCCTCAGCTCTCTGTCTGGACAGCACAGATTTCTGTTCCTGTACTTTGATATCAAAAAGTGTTTTGAGGCAGGTTGAATATGCTGTTAAAAAAGTCCCAGCTGGCAGGGTCTTTATTACTTGAGGTCTGTCAACTTTGCAAAATCTGATTTTCACTCTGACTTACACCAGTTTTGGAAGAAGAACTGGGAGCATTCAGTCTAATTCTGTGGTTCTGCAGTCTGTTGATCAGGAGTCATTTATGCATGGCTCATTACCAGGAAGGCTGTTAGACACATTTGCATACATAATGCTTCTAATAGGTATTTATTCAGGGTTTCCTAGTGGATCTTTCCTGAAATAGAGATGATTGTACATTTCAGGCGTAGCTGGAGGCACAGAGCATTGAGGCAGGCACTGAGAACAGTTCAGCTCCAACACCCACCACCACAGCACAGGCTGGTTGTCTGTACACACTGGGATATGCTGAAACAGCAACCATTTGGGACATCCCCACCAGAAAATCAAGTCTGGTGAAGCTGGTGGAGAGGCAACGACATCATGAACCATAGATAACCTACCCTGAAAGAGTGCCTAAGCACTGCCCTTCATTTAATTGTGGAGAATATGAGGACTCTCATATTTTGTCCTAAATCTAGGACCAGATCCAGCTTTCTATTTTGCAGGATTTCCTTTTGCACATCATTCAGGCCCAGACTCATTTGTGCAGACCTATCTTCCCAGGTGTAGGTTCCACTGAGAAAAACACCATAAACCAATGATCAGGGGGGTGTTTCGCAACTGAGGCTCCTCAGTGAAAGCACTCTGTGATAAAATCAGCACATCCTTGTTCCTGCTGCATCTGCCAAGCTCAGCATCGAGTTAAATTAAATTCCTGAAGGTTTCTTAAGAAATTCAGGTTCCCATGGTTTGTACTCTGTGCTGAAAGTGGGAATGCAGCTACTATGACATCACATGTGAGCTTTTTATCCACAGGAAGAACTTCATCCTTTTTATAAATTGGTTAAAATGGGAAGAAACGCCTGTAAGATATGACTCACATTGATTCAACTAAAAACAATAAGACCAACCTTTTTAAAAGGTAATGCATTATTTAGAGAAAAATGTGCAGGTGAGGAAGAAAGATGATTTTTTTGGGGGGTAGCAAATACTAAGTACCTGAAAAGTAAAGCAAAAAATGCCTCTTATCCAGAAAAGTAAATAATTTGTAATTAGTTTTATCAGATAACATGGATGCAGCAGACCTTTTCTCCGAACCTTTTAATTATACAGAACCTGTGATGTGTGACCTGGGGAAAACCTTGTTGGAGCTACTGAAATTGTCTCGAATTCTACTGATTGCAGGTAAATTTTGGGTCCCAAATTAAATTGCAGGTAAATGTTGGGTCCCAAGTTAACTTTGGGCCCCCACTACTACAGTCAAAATGAATATTGTGTAATTAAAAAAAAATAGAAAAATGTTGTTAAAAATACAAGGGTTTGGAAATAAGGATGTGGCAGAGGTAAGTTTGGCAGTCTCTGCCCATTTGGATTTTGGTGTAAATGGTGAATGATGCAGTGTCACTTCCCTGTGGACATTTTCACCACGGGCAGCTGGACATTTAGCCCTGCTGAGGTAATGATACCTGGGTGAGGCCAGAACTGCACAGATCAGAGGATGAAACAGGCAAAACCAAGCCAGAATTCCAGGTAATTCTGTTTCCAAACCTACAAATTGCTGCTGAGTGCCTTTCTCAGGGACACTCATCACAGTCGAATTTCTATAGCAAGGCAGTAGGTTGGCTCCCAGTGATAGAAGAGCTCTAAATAAAAAATAAGGCACCAGATCTCTTCAACAAAGTAGGGGATTCTCTTTTTTTGTTTGTTTGTTTGCTTGCTTTTATCATTTTTAAGATGCCAATGTAGATATGGTAGATCTGATTTAGAGGGTCTTTTTGCCTTTGTTTGATAGATATATACAAAATATACACACAAATACCAATGCCTTCACATTATATATCTTCGTTTAATGCATTTTTTTTGAAGTCCCTAAAACAACTGCACCTTAAAAGCAACTAAAACCGTATTTTGTGATAAGCATTAGATACCAAATTAAACTATCAGAACTGCTTTTCCACAAGAGCAAGAACAGCAACTTGTTTGAAGTATTACAGCAGCTGCTGTTGGTTAAAGGAGAGACACTGTACCTTGTATTTGTACAGTCTGGTATGAATCACCAAATATAGAAATAAGGGGTTTAAATCAGGATAATTAACAAATTTCTCTCAGGCTGATTTTTGTCAGAATTCAAGAAGCTTTTAGACAATTGTCTACTTTTTTCTTGTTTTTTTTCAATCCAATGCACTGTAACAGTAGCAACCATAATTGTTAAGTAACAACTGCATTCCTAAAACAAAAATGAGAAATTTAGGTGCCTGAGCTATTGGGTTTGCTATTAAATAAGAGCTATTTTCCAATCTTTTGAGTTATGGAATAAAAGAACCCAAACCTAAGCAAATAATAAAATACTGTGTCCCTTTGTCACAACTGCTTTGACACCAATATTTAGGAAGTCCATTTCTACCTGGCAACAGCAAAAATCCTTCAGCACAGGCTGAGAGCCTGATTTTACACAAAGTTCCACAGTTGTGAGCCTGAAATGCCACAAAAAAGGGGCTCCAGGAAAATCTATGTGCTCTGATAAAGTCCCTGTGCTTAAGCAGACTGGTTTCAAATGCTGTAAATATAAATACCCAGCTAATATTATTGCCTGAGAAATAGGCTTCTTGGCAAGCATGAGGCTCGAGAAACTAAGAGAATATTAAAGAATCATGTAGCTGATGACTTTTTATTTTGGCTTAGGTTTTCCTCACACAGCTACGAAATTCTCCCTTTTGCAGCACAAGCAGGCAAACTGGTGCTATTGCTTTGCAATGCCCAGGTGACAAATAAGAAACAAAGCCCAATAACTTCCATGGAATTAGAAGAGAACACACAATTTAGGACAGGAACAGTGTTTACACCAAAAAAAAAGATATCATTCTTTCTTGTGTCCCAAAGCTTTCAAGGAACCGTCCTGAGGCACATCGCTCTAAAATATTGTATCAATCGAAAAACAGAAAAAAACCCAATTTTAAAAATATTTTCAATTTCAACTAAAAGTCTTTCAGAAAAACAGCTTGAAATTTTAAAACCATAATTAAAGAAATTTGCCTTTTTAAATTACATATTGCCCTACTCTGCTACTAACTACAGCAATTATCACCATTTAGAAAAATTATACTATAAATAGTGTTGCTATCATAAAGATTTATGAAATCTTGATACGACTCCTGTGATATACTTTGAATCTATTTTCCAAGGAAACTCTTCTATGCAACGTTCTTTATGACACTGTCTTAATATCATAAAAAATAGGTTTAGTATGAGATAATGAAGTTCACGATACTCAGAATAATTTGTAGCACTCATTATGCTTTGGACTAGTTCTTAATTGTGAGCCCACTGCAGGAATCCTAAAGACAGAGTTTGATCAGCAGCCAGCAATAAAGTCGGGTCTTCTCCAGACGAGACACAGCACGCAGAAGGGCTTGTCCAAATGCCAAATAATGTTTTATTATAAGAAAATATATTTGTGAAACATAAATTTTCTGGGATGAGTCCAAAGTGAAGGCTTTGCTCCACGGGCTCAGGGGAAGAAGTGGAGATGGTACCAGAAACACCACTAGACCGTGAAGTTCAACTCGCTCTGCCCTCCCTTTTCAAGAGACAACCAAAGCTTGAACATTTTAACGTTGGTTTTTTGGTTTTTTTCTGAAGGACTCTGTTCTGTGATACCCAGCCAGAAGCCTTTCATGCTCTCAGTGATGTTTGGCTCCCTCCTGTTACCTTTGAGTAGCGAGTCCTGACTAAACCACAAACCTGTACCTGCTTTTTCTGCTCCCTGCTCAGGCAGACCTTGGGCTGCTCCAGCTGCTGCCCATCCCTGCTCCCTTTGGGCTGACGTGCCACAGATGCCAGGTGACAACCAGGGAGCCGGACACCCCTCAGAGAAACTCTGCAGTTTACCAGCAACTGTGAAAATGTTTCAGAGAAGGACTCTCACCCCCGTGTAGGGGCAGTAGCACCAGCCCTCTCAGGAGCTGCACTCATTAGCGGTGCTCCTGCTTTACACAGAGGCTTTACACTTTGCCTTACCTTCTGTGTTTCTGCTCGCTCCCCATTTGCAGTAATTACTTGTGCTCATTAGCTTTCCTTCCGGTATTTCACGCGTTTAAAGTGACTCATGCACCGGGTTATGCAAGGAGCTTCATCTCTGCTTTCCTTCTTGTGCATGAGAGGGAGGCAATGTTCCCAGCTCTCACATTAAGGCTGCCCCAGTTGGTGAATATCTCCTGCTAAAAACAACCCCAATGAGTGCATTCTTGAAAAGATAGTAGTTATGAAAAAAAACTTGTGCTGTTATGAAAATTTGAGATAGTTTACCAACATTTATGGATTTATTCTTTTTCTGTGCAGACTCAGTTCTTAAATCTTTCCCAGAAACACAGTGACATTGCAGCAAAGCTTGAAAAAAAAAATCCTTACCTTTGGAAAGACTCCTCCATTTTGCCATCTGTCTTATTCAGACTTCTCCTGGCCGGAAGCATTTAAAATAATTTATCTAATAAAGGCCCTTGGGGAAGCCCTGTCTTGGTGCACAACCGCCTCTGAAGCCCATTTGTTGGTGGTTTCTAGAGAGCCAAATTAGCAGATGACACCCGAAGGGAAATTCTGCTTGTTCCCTCAAAGGTCAGCTCAGTAAAGAGAGCAACATCTTCCTTTTGTGCACATGGCCTGGGGACTCAGGGACACGGTGGTGACAACTTCACTGCTGCCATATGTTCCAGCATCTGGGCTGACCCAGGGTGATGGGTGTGGCACAGCACTCTTCTTCACTGAGGGGTTATACCTTGGCCTGTGCACCTTTTGGAAAGGAATTTTCATTCCTGGAAAAGAATATTTGCAGTACCATAAGCCCTATCCCTTGTATCACAAACAGAGAGGTGAAGGGGTTTGTGGTTGTTCACTGGGCATTCAGCTGCTTAGGCACTGCTGTTAAATGCCCAGAGCAGAAGGAGGAATGCGTCTCCTAAATGTTCAGTCATTTATAGGCTGTGATTCTAAAAGAGAATTTGAGTCTAATGCTAGACACAGGACAATGTCAACTGATTTTCTTTATACATTCACTCAGCTGTGGTTTATGGGTTAAAAAAAAGCCTGTTGTTTTTAAAAGCTTATGCCATCCACAGCTTTTCAGGGTCACAAAACGCTTCCTACAAATGAGAGCTGGAGTCATGAGAGATTTCAGGTTCCATGTACTAATTGAGAAGTTCTTTTAAATACAGCTTTGTCATGTTTAGTTTTAGCTTTTTTAAAAAATAAGCATTTGCATGCTTGACAGGTGATTACTTTATCATTCCAATTTTGATCCTACAGATATTGTATTCTGTGAATCTCTCCTGAGCATTTTTGACTCTGCTAGGACTGACAAGGAAACAAAAAGCTGCCCAAAGGGTAAAAATAAGACAAAACAGACTGCAAAGGATTTAAATCTGATGAGCTAACTGCAAATACTGGAAATGTGAGATACATAAGATCCATTTTCTCTATCCCCATCATTTATGCAATCATTCACCAGTGACATTTTAGAACATTTTCTCATGGGACGGTTTCAATATTTTGAATACCACAAACTGCAAGGACTCTATCCTGAAATAATACAGTTTGGCTTAATAAAGGGCAATAAAATACCTAAATTAATCTTCTCATGCTAAATGCACAATTAACCCCATGGGAAACAAAAAGGGAAGCATTATACATTTGTTTAATAAGTTCTTTCTTATTAAAAGAACTAAATATATATTGCAGGTTTTCCAAAAAAGGAAAAAAAATCTAAAGTAAATCATCCCTTGTAACTGTGCAATATTTGATCTTTTATGGTTTTCTTAAAGTATGTCAGAGATGGTATTTTGTAACATAATCCTAGGAGACAATGTATGTATTCAGCCCTTCTATTTTTGAAAATAAAGTTGTTCCTGGGTTTTATGACATGCTGCACCATTCAGAAGCTCCGTGGAGTTTTCCCACATCGGTTTGCATCTTGCAATTCCTCAGGCTAAAATGCCATATCAGGTATTCAAGACATGTTGGGAAGGAGCTGTACTTTGTTGCTGCTGCCATCAGGAACGTGTCATGGAACTTTCCACTGTCTTTACAGACACAAAACTCCACAGATTTCACTGGAATTGACACTATTATAGGCAACTGCATACACACACAGCTATGATATTTATTAATTGTGAAGTCAGCTCTGCCAGCCACGGATTTAAAAAGCCTTCCAGTGAAAGGCAGGTTCAGCTTTTTGACAGAAATCGTGTTCAGTCTTCGTAAGAAAAGCCTTTAATGTGCTGCCCATCAATTTGCTCATCTTTGGATTTCACTTCAAATAGGAAAATATCAATCAAATATGAAAGATCTCCAGGGCTGCTTTGCATTTTGGAGCCTGAGGGAAGCCTCTCCTGATGTGGCTTTCTCACCTCACCAGTGCTGTGCCTGGTTTCTCATAACTTTCATGGACTAAAATAGCCAGTTTATATGGGTTGAGTAGCACCAGGGAAGAGAAAAGCCTGAGAAATAAATCAGGTGTGAACACAATGGCATCTCAATGGGTTTTGTAAAGGCTCATTTTAACCTGGTGGTTAAACGGAGTGGTAGGAAACAGCTGGAGAGAGGGGAAAGATATAAAAGAAAATAAGGGGAATAAAGCACTTGACTGACTAAATGGTAACATGGAAAAAAGACAAGAGGTTTGGAGGGATCATAGGGAGCACAGGCTTACTGAACCCAGGAAACCAATGGGCAGACCCTCCCTCAAGGCAGCTTTAAAGCTCTCTGGTGAAACAAACTCTCATGCAAACACGCCTTTCAGGAACCTTCCTCATGACTTCATTCACAGTGCTTGCTTTGCATTTAACATATTTCCTTTGCAGCGTAAGCTGTGCTCACCTACACATTTTACAAGTTTAACCTTGATAATTTTCCTTTTTCCACTCATTTGAAATGCTGCAACACGATTGCCTAGTTGCTGAAATATAGAATTGACTGAAAGGTAAGGAAAATACAGAAAAGATATAAAGAAAACACTTAAAACTCAAAAATCCTTTTGGCCTGGAAAGTATTCTAAGGATCTGTATTTTATAGTAGCTGACAGAAGTGCCACAGCATGATGAAATCTGCTGGACCCTGAGCCCTAACATTTGCTTCATGATAAAGCCAACATTTTCCTACCACAAGTGTTCTGAAAAAATGTCTTTTCATGTCACTCAAAACTAAAGATTGCTGGTACCACTCACCTGAGTTTAATTCCTGAAATCCACCACCAGAAACACCTGTATTCACAACAGGTGCCTCCCTTCTCCTCCACTGCTGGCTTTTCCAGAAGGAAGTACCTGAACCCTCAAATCCAGATAAGCTGCTTTTAATAAGGAACTAGAGAGTGGCAAATTCACTTCAAATGTCTTCATGTTCTGTTTGAATGGTTGCTACATAAAAGAAAAGGGACAATGTCCATTTTACTTCTTCAAACAAAAGTAGGTATATCTTGATTTTTAACAAAAATCACTCACTTTTAATTTAGAGGCCTATTTCAGGTTTCTCCCTTTCCCCTCTTCTCCTCTCCCTTCCCTTCTCCCTGTATTTAATCTTTACTTGACTTTGCTTTCACCACACAGACATTTTTGACATGTGAGCAAAGGCATACCCTTAATTACTTAAAATCAAAGCCTTTAATAGATGAGGGGAACAATGCCTTTGGCATCCAAATAAATGAAAAATGAGATGGGAAAGGCATCCTTACTGATCTAATCAGCAAAGGATTTCTTTAGTTGAATTTCATAGTCCTGATGAAGAATGAGATGAGAACACTTACATGATTTACGCAAGCACCCTATCAGATAGCAGAATTCCAAGTCATACTTATCTTCTTTTAGTAGTTGCAACTTTTAATAGGATGTTATTTGGTGTTAAACAAATAACTGGATCACTCACCATGGAGAAAGCAGCAGCAGGTGGAAGGATTACTGATTTCATGGAGAAGAAAGTGAGCGGAAGGAGGAGCAACACTGAGGCCTTTGGAGCATTAATGTGGTCAGCTTGTGAGGCTGAGCTCTGCAAATTGTCATTCAAATGGTCATTTAAACTCATCACTTAAATGTGATACACGTACACTTTTCCTTTTCAGCTGCCCTCCTTGCTTCTGTGTTACATTTGCAAAGATGAAACTTCACAAATCATGTTTTTATGGTTTTGACTAGGGGTGTGTGGTTTTGTACATATGGGGAATAATTTATAAATATTTTTTTGTAAATTACAGGTAAGATATCAATTCTGGCGTTGCATGTTAAAAAATCTCAGATTTTCTCTGTGATTGTTGAAGCAGGGCAAGAATTATTAATATGAACAAGATTTAATTTTAATTTAATTTAACAAAAAAGACACAAAAGAGAAGCAAAATGAAATCGTGCATTTCACAGAAGGCCAAAATCACAGATAGGTTTTTACCATGTTGTCAATGTCACAGATTCTCAAGTTTTGCATACACAGCCCTGATCTACTTGCACTATGTTGTCCTTGAGGAAGAAATATTACTAAAAACAAATCTGGAGAAACAATCGAGGGAGCTTGAGTGACTCGTGCAAGGCCACAGAGGAAGTCTGGGTCAGAAGACACCAATGTCTGGATGGTGTCAAAGCCACAAGAAGGTACTGCTACTTTAAACTTCTCTCTTCCGGGGAATGCCAAGGATTTATGATCCATTGGAAAAAGCACCCAGCTCCCAGGCTTTCCTTTCGTGCCAGTTTAAAGTGTGAGCTGCTATAATATGGTAGCTCTCATTATAAAAACACTGCTGTGCAGAGGGAATCCCAGAGATGACATCTGATCAAAGCTGAGTGTCACAGTGAGGTTCTCTTCCTTTCTGCACAGTGGAAAGGCATTTGAAACAAGGTTTTCTGATGGCCACCCAGAGGTTTAACCAAATGATTTCTTCTGAGTCTTCTGTCATGGTTTTCACCCTCAGTATCTCAAATCACTTGAGCCAGAGGAAATATGTAAACTAGATGAGTAGAATGTCAGAGGATAAATGGAAAGAAAAGGTTGCTGGAGAAACTTAGTTGCTATAGTCCTCAAGAAGAGTCTGCTGATAATAAAATGGGGTTATGAAAGTATAAGCCTATTTACAAATATTCATAGAGTAGGTACAGCAGACAATGAAAAATGTTATCTATTGAAGGAAAGAATGACTTATAACAAGGGAATAAATTAAATATTTTCCAAGTCTGCTGTAATTAACCTCACCCCCCAAACTACCACCAGCACAAGAGTGCAGGGTGGTGGAGCCACCATCCCTGGAGGTGTCCAAAAAACAACTGGAGGTGGCACTTAGAGCCCTAGTCTGGTTGACAAGGTGGTGGCCAGTCAAATGTTGGACTCAGTGATCTTAGAGGTCTTTCCCAAATGAAATGATTCTGTGATTCTGCAATTAAAGTGTTTTTTACTACATAAGGATACTTCCTGCTCTTTCAGAATAGCCTAAAGCTGTCAGAGCATTTTTCACCATAACAGTTATCACAATTTTTAAGACTCCTCCCTCAAAAACCTGAGCTAGTAAAACAGCCACTCTTGTTATGTGCACACAGTGACCATTCTACAAGACCCTTCTCCAGGACTCACCAATCCCCTTCTCCTCTGTTGATGTAACAGGGAAAAAAGGACAACAAACACCTTTCAACTGGGCTGTGCCACAGCAGAACTTTCCCACCAGCATATTCGGGTGACTGCAGGACACACAAAATCAGGTCCTCATGATGGAACACGAGACACATTTTTACACAGCAACATTTATGTCTTCTCTATATATGTTTAACAATATCAGCTGATTCATTTTTACCCAGAAACCTGGACCTAATGATTAACTTTCTAATTTCACCAGCTTGAAAGAGCAGCCCAAGAGCCATTCTGCATCCCATGACCTGAAAGGGACAAAGATTTGTTCAAAAAACCAACATTTTCATTTCAGGTAGGAAAAGGAAGAGCCAAAGTCTAAAGTAACAAGTGAAAAGAACACGCTCCAGCTCTCCTGAGGCAGCATGGAGCAAGCCAGTTTTTATGGGTCTACACTTTGAAAAGCTGCAGTAAGAGTCAAATGCTGTAAAAAGCTGTTCTGTAAAAGGAAAGCTTCCCACATTTAAGTGCAAATTAAAGTTTTGTCTGCAGTGGCACTTTTTAGAAAGGTGTAAGGAATGCCCAGCAAAGTAGGCAACCGACTGAACATCACCAAGGGCTTTAAAAACCTTTCACGAGTCCCATATGGTGAGAAAAGCTCTCCTGACAACACCAGTAAGAGGCAGATGCTGGAAGTAACAAGTACAGATAGGATGTCTGATCCCACATTTCTCAAAGGGGAAAGCTCCCTTTGAAGTCCTGAGGAATACGAGTAAGGATTGCAGCTCCTATCACTTTTCTGTCATCCTCTATCATGCATCTCATTTAAAAGCACAAGTTCCATTTGAGAGGCTAATTCTCATCTTTCTTCCCCTCCTTATTCCATTTTCTCCTTTAGCAGCTATTTTCAGCCTAATTCAGCCACCTATGAGACGTAACCGGATCATTCGGCAGCTGCCACTCAATTATCAAAGGGAAATTTACGCAGGGAAAAACGTTACAATTCGAAGGCAGCGTTTATCCTTCAAAAGTTAAAAGACCAGGGCTGACACTCATCTGAAGAGCTGCTCTGGAAGCAGCTCACAGCCCAAAAGATGTGGCAGCAGAGTGAAGGCAGATACCAGCCAGCTCCCGGAGCTCTCCTGCTGGGGCAGGGGGCTGAGCTCAGGGTTGGGTCTGCCAGAGGGGATGCAGATACAGCAGGGACCTGAACCAGGAGAACTGATTTTTGTGCAAAGACTGGCCCAGTGGACAGTTCTGAGGATTTTTGTGCAAAGACCAGTCCGGATCAGAGCCCTATCTGATCATCTCCTCTGACGAAATGGGAAAAGGTGCATCGAGTTCATCGATCCAGGGACTAACTCGCTATTGAGTTTCCCAGCCTCGTCAGGATTTGTGGGAGCACAGACTTTCTTTTCTGTCACTGTTTTTAGCTTCTGTCTGTTCAGAAGCAGATTTCTACTCTCTTGGAAACTGCAGCATTAAACCCTGGCAATTGTTGTGCAGAGTCCAGGAGTAGATGGTACCAAAGCAGAACTTTTGAACGCTGCAACTGGAAATTCAGGCTCCCAATTTCTTTTTTGCATCCACTCTGTCATAAAAGAGAGGCCCTCAGGAAACATTATGCTCATCCCACTCTAATTAGCTGATGGAATAAAAGGCCAAGGTGCTCAAGCTTGATTATTTCTATGTGTCAGGGTAGGGTTCATAGGATATTTTTAATCCAAATGCTGACACTGTGTTGATTACATTTAATCAAATAACAAATAACAGCACACTACTTATTGAATAAAAAATGCATGTGGAAATGTTTACACCTATGTAAAAAGCCATTCCTCCTCTACTGTCAATATTACAAGTGATATTGGGAGGCAATGCATGCTCCTTAAGATTAAAATTTGAAAGGAAACCCCCAGAACTATCAGATCAGGATTTCTTTGTTAATTCTTCTACAAAACTAGAGTGTGAGCTTGTGGAGTTTTGCTTTTTTTTGTTGTTTTCATTATTGTTGCTTTTGTTATTAATGTTGTGTTTGTCAGAAGGGACATAAAATGCTGAAGATGGAGCTCAGCTGCTTTTAGATTAAGACATATTGGAAATACCACTCCAAAGGACTTGGCTGCTTTTTGTAGCAAAACATAAAAGAATATGAGGTAAATTTAGCAATTTTGTTAAAATGCCAATCAAACTACTTTTACCAGGTTATTGACGTACCATAGAAAATAAATATGAATCAGAATCAGGCTGATTGCTACTGCAAAAAAAAAAATTATAGGATGTTCTCACTCTTTGACTAACAGTGGGAATTGACTTCCTAAGGTTCAGAATGTGCTGGAAAATAAATATGCTAATATTGACACAAATTAAATGGCCTTCCAGTATAAAATAGAAACAGCATGAGTTCTCAAAAAATAAGCAACCTCATATTCCAAACCAATATAATTTTCTTTTCCAGTAAAAGCTGGTGATTTTTTGAGGGTATCGTAGAATACAAAAATAATGCTGAGATCCATTTTACAACCTGCAATCTTCTTGTTGAAGGTTTTATGTTCAACCTGCAAGGCAGCCATTTTAAAGACTTTGAGAAAATTACTGAAATGTTATGAACACGTTAAATGTTGCGCCAATTATTCCAAAATTGAAAATTATTTCACCCCTCAAAATTTGACAAGAACCAGAAGCCTCCAGGTCCTGAGAGCTTATCCTATTTGAGCCTGGCATTCTCTATACTGTAATTTCAGTGTCCTCCTAGAAAATACCTTCATGTGACTCAATCATGGGATAAAAATTTCCCCAGACCCCTGTTAAGTGTTTCCTGCAAGGCAAATGAGCCAGGTAGGCACAAGATCTGCTGCAAGGAGATGATCCAGCCTGGTTTCTCTTTCCAACAATATTAAAGCCCCTTGTGCTTCACCACACTTTTAGTTCAGCACCATGCTCTGTGTATGGCACAGATTTTTCAACAAACACAAACAAGAAGTACAACCAAACAGAAGCTTTCAACCTTCAGGGCTCCCACACAACTTTCAGGAAAATTAGGGAAGGTTCATCCTTACAGGAAACACAATATGCACTTTGCCAGCTTTGTTCCAGAAAACATATGGCATTTGCAACTCTCTGCCACAGCCAGGGAAAGATTAAACTTCCCAGTAGTTCTTCTTAAGAGAAATTATCGGGCACAGCCAGAGATTACATTGATATCTGCTTACAAAAAAAGATTCTGTTTTAGAAGTGGTGGCTCTGTTTTCGTTCATTGGATAGAATCAATGTGCATTGGATCAGAAATGACCTGGAGCACAGCTCTGTATGTATTCATATACTATTCTATTATATGAATAACACAGTGGAATCTGTTAACTAATTAATACTGTTAAAAATTAATCTCCCCAGCTAGTGGAAAAAAAGTTACGTGCGTTCTGCTTCCACTTCAAACTTTGGAGGTGATTGGGTGGGAAAAGAATGGACTGACGTTTATTTAATATAGTCAGTCATGGAATAAGGACCCCAAAACAAACTAGAGAGTTGTTACTAAGTCTAGATGATATTTAAGTTTCAAAAACCAAAAAACAGGTCCATTCAGAGCCAACAGGTGACCCTCTCAAGAGCCCATTTCAGGTAATTTGGCTTTGTTTCTCTTACCCTCACTCTTGGAATATCCTTACACTCACCCAAAGCTAGAGCACTGCAAGGCCCCCAGCCTGAACCAAATGAAAATTACTGGCTTTAAAAAGTTAGAAACTGCTTGGTCAAGCTTGTTGAATCAGATTGTCTTTGAATGGTTTGGGTTGGAAGGGACCTTAAAGATCATCCTGTTCCAACCCCCTGCTGTGGGCAGAGGCACCTTCCACTATCCCAAGTGGCTCCAAGCCCAATGCAACCTGGCCTTGGACACTTCCAGGGGTCCAGGGGCAACCACAGCTTCTCTGGGCACCCTGTGCCAGAGCCTCCTCACCCTCACAAAAAGTATTTATTCCTAATATCTAATCTTATCTTCCAGTCTTCCACTTTAAAGCCATGTACTGGAATAAATAGCTTAATGCAAATATATAACACTAGCAAGGAGATGACACAAATTTGGCCAGCAGATTTGCAATATCAGTGACAGGGTTTGTAACTTGGACCTCATTCTATAAGCATGCAGCTTATATCAAGCATAAATCTGATTTTAACGTAATTAATCTGAAGCTTGATGGGATATAAATGCAATGTCAACATTTTCTGGAATGGGATTTTAAGAAGAGTGAGTTTCCTTCTGGCTTTCCCTGAATGACGGAGAACTTGAAAAGAAAAATGACTCTTCTTCTTTCACTAAATTGTATCTGTGAGCTCTGTCAGTTTTAGTGCTCCTATCTTGATCTCTGGCAGCCGAGAGCGCTGCATATAAAGTCATTCTTTTGTTATCATTGCTTTTCAAGCTGAGAAAGAAACCCCAGGTATTTTTCTATTACTCACAGAAGTAGATCTTCATTTCTTATAGCCAAGATTATAATTCACTTTTCATTTCTTCAAGTTTTAAAAAGCATAAGATTTGATTCAGACATTCACTTTGGAGCAGCCAATTATAGGTGTCATTTTTACAGTCTGAATTCACTCTTCCACTGTAAGCTTATTTTTACACATCATAAACTCTTTTTCTATAGCACTGAATTTTGCTAAAGGAACTTCAGGGAAAGCATATACCCAGGTGCAGTTGTCAGCTCAGATACTGTGCACTGATATGTTACTTTTGATTTACAGAGGGAGTTAGCAGTGCAATAATGTGAAGTCAAAACCCTCCTATCCTTCTGTTGCCTTTTGTTTAGGCAAAATGGGTAATATTGACAGCATATTTAATCTAAAATATTGCTGAGCAGCCTTCAGCTGAAAATCATTTGAGAAATTTTTGGGCACCCTGTAGGAGCAATGAAAAAAACCGAAAGGATATATTTGTTACCTCACTAATACTAAGGTTTTTTGTTAGTGCTTTCCCATAAATGAAAAATTACAGACAATTGAAAATTAGTCCTCACTTTTCAAATATCTTTTTAACATTATGAACTGTGTCCACATTTCTGATAGAAGGAGTATGAACTGAATTAGGTAATAAATTTATAGTAATTTATTGCATCATGCTGTAATATTAATAAAGTGTACATCATACAATTATGCTAATAAATTCCAATAAATTTTTGCCATTAGGAGAATGTACTACATTATGTAATTGAGTCTTCTCCTGTTACCAAAATTATCTTATAAGAATTATATCAAAACCAAAGCTCCGATTTAATGAGCGCTTAAGCAAAGCCTTTATCTTTCAGATAACAGCCCCGTGAAGGGCTAATTACTCAACAGGAAGCTCAAACTGATAAGGAATCTGTTTCAACGTTAGCATCAGAAGATGAAGGGGAGTGAGGGCTAATATTTTTGTTTGTGCACTGATTTGAGGAAACCAGAGACCATCTATCCTCCTGTTGATCAGACAGGGACAGGAGCAGGTTGCTCGAGCAGCTCCAGCCGTGCTTGGGTTTGGAATAACTGCAGGAGAGGAGACCTGACTGTCCCTTTGTGCCAACTGTTCCATTGTGCAACAACTCTGACTGCAAGAAAGCGTTTTTCCACGTGAACACTTCCCATTGTCACCTGACAGGGTTGGGGAAATTCCTGAGAGAATCCAAGGATATTGTGGTTGAGCTGGTGAAGTGCTCCTTGCCCGTCAGGAAGATGTGGTAGTCGTGACCAGGTAGCCTCCTGTCTGTAACAAGGGATTTCAGAAAGATTTTGGCTTTAAAATAAAGAAAAAGAAAATAATTACCAAATAAACCTTAAAATATAATGCTTAACCCTGAGTCTGATAAAGATAAAAATACTTTGGATGCTTGTTCAGCCAGTTCCAGGGTAAGAAAGCAAGCAGAGAGGCCAATGTCAAATGTGTCCTTTGTGTCTTTTCATATAAATACAAGAGGAAAACAGGACAGTTGCATGCCACATTCAGAAAGAGAGATAAAAAAGGAAAGAAAATTCTTCTTGGGGGTTTGTAGAGACACATATACCAAAAAACCATGTACACACATATGTATGTTTAGACAAATATAAACAGGCTCAATATTTCAGAGCGGATACCGCCATGCTGGCAGGAGCTTCACTAAATCATGGATGGATGTGCACCCTTTGAAAACAAGTGCTAACTAATTTTCCAGAGCAAGGAGATACTAAATCCATGTGTAATGTCAGTGTTCATTATTTTAATGAAAATAATCAAACTCAAATGAGAAAATAATGTGATTTAAAAGAGGATTACAGAACAGGAGGTATTTTTCATCCATTCACTAAGTATAAAATTATGTCAGAGAGAAAGTAAGTAGCAATAATAATAATAATTAAAATAATAAGCTAAATGCATTGTGAATCAGTTGGCTGCTCAGTTTTAAATTAATAAACCTAAGTCTGTATAGTTTGCAACAGGTAACTGTAAGGACAGGTCACGTTTTCAGCTGCTGTGAGGCTGGCTGGTTCATTTCCTCTGCTTAAGACCTAATTTCTGATGAAGCCTGAAGTTATTTAGGGTTCATAGTCTTCCCTCATTTCATTATGCTTTTGTGAACTGCAAAATTTTTCAAGGTAGGTAGGCTAAGAACTATTCAGAGATGTTCTGAGCTGCACATTGTTTCCTCATCTCTTTACTTGCCACTCCCCTGCAGCAAATAAAATGACATCTCTGCATTTTCAGCAGTTTTCATATTGATCTTGCTTTTAAAGCAAAGGTTGGCTACACAAGCCTGTGGTCTCCAATTTGGGGTTCACTGCCTGATGCCAGCTTGGGTTTCCCACCAATTTTTTGCTTTTCCTTAAAGAAAGAGCTCTTCAGAAAGGAGCTGCATATAAAATCCAACTTTCTACTCCATCTCCTCAAAAGACAAAAAATGGTCTCATAAACTGATGAAAATTTTAATTGAGCTCTTTCAAGGCCACAGATTTATAGTGCATGCTAGCTGACAAAAAATATAATTGATAGGTGATTTTCCATTGATTTAATAAACAGACTAGATTAAACTAAATTTCAAGATTAATAGTAAAAGCTGACATAAACTGTAAGATCTGTGGTAATATTTTTTTCTGATTTTATTTGCACTAAACTTATAGTAGTACTTTTGCCAATTTGCCAATACTGTGGACTGAAGTAAAAACAGCAGCAGGGTTTTAGCTGTCAAGTTCAATTCTCTTCTTTTTCTGACCAAAATAATTTGGGAGATTTTTGGCCAACTGAAAAAAAAAACACCACTGTTTCTTTTGGTAAGTAGACTATGAACAATTATTTTCCAATCATCAGGTTTTTTTCTAGGTAAGCATTGCAAAGCCTCTGAGCAAACAGTGTGTAAATGTTATCTGTGTTTACCATTGACAGTGTATTTCTAATCACACTTGATAACACTTAATCTTGTAAAGAATTTTGTTGCTATTCCAGGGAAAGAATAAAGGGCTGCTCCTTCTCTGGACATTTAGATAATACTGCTGTCACAAACTCATGTGTGCAAAAGGGTGAATTTTTTTCCCACTGGGTCATGCTCGAAGCTCGGAGAACTTTTTTGCCATATGATCATACAGGAATTTCAGCTTTGCTTTATAAAACAAATTTCTAGCCTCCAGATACTAGAGACAAGACTAAAAACTTAAACCTCAAGATCATAAAAGATAAATTTAAAAAGCCCCAAATAACTCAAAATTACTTTTATATTCTCTCATGGGTCTGACTCATATTTGAAGACTGGTACTACTGAGATGACTTGAAGGATAAAAGAAACAAAGACAATACCTGGTCTGGCTTTGGCAAGAAAAGAACTTTGCAATTCCACTCAGTAACTCCCGTGCTTCACTAGACCTCAAAAATCTTGAATTCTTGTCTGCTATGTAGAAAGGAAAACGTTGTCTTTTTAAAAAAATGTAATTAAAAACCAAACAAACCCACAGTGGCAAGGCAGGTGAGGAGGGAGGGGGTGGCACAAACTCATCTGTGATAGAAACACTTTGAAATGGAAGTGAATGCCATCAGAAAATGTGTTTTCTCTTTCCACAGGTTTGGAATGCTGAGCTCAAATCACAGGTTGGCGTTGTGACTTTGGAATCTCTGGCAGCAGGAGTCATTTGATGAGGATAACCAGAAAATCAAAAGCCTGAAGCTCAACATCCACATCCAGGCTGGTGTGGGTTTGTTATGGACAGGCACACGTGAAAAGCTGAAATGGGCCTGAAGAAATGCTCATTATTAGCCTTATATGAGAAAAGCCCTACTAAAGATTGCTTTTTTTCATCACAGCTCATTGACCCTGAAGTAATTAGCATTAAATATCACTTAGGGAAATTGCTAATCTGTAATATCTGACACAGTGAAAGAAGGAAAGAAGAACTTGCACTGACTCACATGGCTTTGAACTTTCCTTTCTAAATACCACCCAGCTTTCCAATCTAGTAGCAAGTAATCCAAGAGGTGACCCCCAGCCCTTGGGATAATGGAATGAGGGATGAAGCTCCTGCTTATTCTGGAACAAGGCCCTATAAAAAGCTGTCCCTGTGCATAATCATTCCTCTTACTCCAGCCTGGCTGAATGGCACTGCTCTTCTACCGAAAATCTTTATCAGTTTAAGTCAAGTCGTGGCTTCCAAGAATTCCAAATCACAACTTGCTGGGCGTGTAAGCTGCTGTGAATGTTCCTAAGACACTAAAAACTCACTGTTGCCTCTGTGTGAGCATGGCAATTCTTCTGTCTGGAGACACTTTTGTCAATATTGCATCACCCAGAAAATCCCATTTTATCCTAGAATCCCTGAAGTTAAGATCTACTAGAGTGCAATTCCTACCTATTATCACAAATAGATTTCAACAAACCCCTTTACAGCATTCCTTACCAACAACAGAAACCAAAACCAGCTTGCACTATCTTTTTCTTTTGAGTCAGAAAGCCCAACAAAAAAGTCTCCAGTCTATAAAACAGACAATAATGGTAAAATAGACAGTTCTTTAAAATTATAAAAAATTGAATTCTGCCAGAAAAGGCTCACATCATCTACAACAGTGTTGTGTGACTTTATACTCAGAGACCTTATGGCAGCTTTGTTTTGTTCTGTGGTTTTTGGTTGTGTTTTTTTTTAATATAATAAGTGTCTGCAATCAGGTTACTAAAATAGATCTGTGAACACTGCACCAATTTCTTGAAGTCAGAGCTTTTTTTGAGCCTTGGAGGTTACTCTGTAGGGTGGGGGGGGTTTGATGCTTCTTACCTCATTTTAGTGGTATCAGGGTGATCCAAAGTAACTCTTCAGAAGTCAGTGAAATCATCCAACAAAACAACCATATACACACGTGGAATCAAAGTCTCAAAGTCACTGGAATAAGTCCGTGGCTGTTTGACCAGGCTGGCTCCAACAACAGGGTAATAAAAATGTTCTTTGCTGTGAGATCGAATCTGGAGCTTTTCTCTCTCAAATCCTGTCTAACACCCAAAGAGAGCTTTTGCTCTCCTGTGATACATTTCATTCCTTGCTCTGTGTGAATTTTTGGATGTTAGAACTTCTTTGTGAAATTCGAGGACAATTCAGACATAGGACCAGTCAAAGCTTTTTTGTACTCTCAGATCTTTTTGTGCCAGAGATCTTTGTTACAGGCAGGCTGGCTGGGCATTTTCCTGAGATTATTTTTTGTGTGTGATACCCTGATGTGTGTTTCTGCCTAAATGCTACTCTTTGTAAGTTACTCGCCTCTCATGATGACACTAAACGAAGTTTGCTGCTATTATCACCTTTTTTTTCACACATCCATTATTTTTTAGAAAAGTTTAGCTACTTTAGACTGTTCTGCTATAATGCATCATAATGCAGTGGTTACATTAAAACCTGCAGGCCTGATGTATTCATGAACTATTTTTAATGGAAGGATGGGGGCAGAAAGTAGGTGGCTGAAAATCCCTTTCTGCACCAGTAGATGATGTTACTTTGCTATTGTGATATTTACTACGTTACAAAATATTTCCCCATGCCCACGTCCTCCAGCTGTCTTTTATTTCTAATGTATGCTCAGTAGATATGGATGCATAACAGAGAAATGACATCTTTGTAATGCCACTTAAACCAAGGATTCTTAACCTTAAGTGAGAGTTTCTACAGATATTTTGAAAGGACAAGTTAACCAAGTTGCTCAATTTGGCTCTTTTGACCAAACAAAAAACCCAGAAAGGCCTTTTAAAAATATCTTTGGATCACAAATCTTCGACACAGATCCAAAAATCTACTCATTTTAGAAAAAGGAATGCATTTGCTTCATAACCAGTTGAATGTATTAGTTTCTCCCTCTAATAATATCTTCCCTCCAAGTTTTTTATGTATTTGTTTCATTTTTACATAGCTTTTCCTATATTGAGTTTTTGGAGGGAGAATCCTGTCTCTAATTTATCCCCACTGCGACTTAACGATGATCAGTTATCAGGTAAAAAAATGGGAATTCAGATGGGGCAATTAATTTGCTTTAGACAAACAGGTAGACTGCCTTATGTGACCTTATGGACCTTCCTAACTGAAAGAG